>LR999967.1:46170606-46243208 GCA_905220375.1 Tachina fera
AAAAAAGCTCTAAGAATTACAACTAAAAAAGTAATGGAAACATTGTTCTTAGACGTTTAATTACGAACAAAAAGAGCTTTTATTTCCAAACGAAAAAAAAAATGAACTCAATTCACACCTCGATCGTTTGGCTAATAATCGCTTGCCTTCTAACGTAAGGCAATTCGATGAACAGGCTGTAAGTCGAAAATGAAGTTCGATATTATTGGAAACAATCAATTTCGTTTAATTTTTAAGTCCTACTTTTTTAAGCAAATGTTCGGGGTTTTTTTCCCTCTGCTGTCCTCTTTTTATAAATCTCGCGATAACAACCCTAAGTAATGCTATACCACTATAACACTGTACATATATACAAAAACTCGACGTTAGTTTCCCAATACCCCGTTTACAATAATTATACACCGCTACAACACCGCAAATACAAAAATTTTACTTTAATTCCCCAAATACCCCGCTTACAATAATTCTTTACCGCTTTAACACCTTTTATACAAACATTTTACTTAAGTTGGGACATTTCAGTTGTGACGACCTTATAAATTTGTATTTAGAGTATTGTGACAACATTGAAAACAAGAGTCGAAAGACGGTCATTCGGCGTTATCATTTTAATGTTATGAGTACATTAAAATGATGGTAAACGAATGTTGTACTGATGTTAGTTGTACCCGCAGACAATCGTAGCAACGTCGCACAGTGTCTTGAGTTCATATAACGAGCGGCCAAAAATAGGAGTTATCGTAAAGAAATAACATTTGGCACACATGTTTTAATTTGTAAAATATAATCGCACCTTAAATTTGGGCATTTAAATTACAAGGATTCATGTCCTTCCCATATATCCTGATATAAAAAATTACCATAACAGATATAAAAATAATTATAATAATAATAATAATAATAATGATTCAAATGTACATTACATAAAAAAACATAATATATATCACACTTCACAGTTTGACTATTTAAATTTCAAGGACTCGTGTCCTTCCCATATATCAGGTACTAAATAATGTATTTAAAATATTCAAGTTCTAGCTTAAAATAATTTTGTGTAATAATTCCTAAATGCCCTTACTTTATAACAAAAACGTCACAACTTAAACAACGGGATTTATGAGATGATAAATAAAATTTCTTTCGTTTTATATTATTGTTTTTAATATAAATATACCCAGTGAAAAAAATGGAAGTCATTCTAGTGAAAGTACATTTTCATTGCTTCCAAAAAATCGATATTTTTAATTTGCCGAGAGTGAGCAAAAAACCATGTAGAAGCTTATTTTAGTCACACAAAACCTTTTAACTCCTCCATAGTGTTAGAAAATACTCACAAGAATTAAAAAAAAATTATTTTTTTTAAAGAAATTTATGAACTATTTTTAGTCTAAAATTGAGCAAATAACTTGCTTAAATTTACTTGAAAACACTCTTTCGGGCTTAAATTCGTATAAAAAGAAACGAATTGTTAAAAAAGGCAAGTATTTACCATTTTTTCTAGATGAAAATATTATCATAGAACACAAAAAAGGGATTTTTTCTTAATATCGCTTCCAATTCAGTGACCAGGCATCGAAAAAGAGAACTTCTTGCAATGACAACCATGTGTAAAAATCATTAGATCGGATCGAAATTTGCACTACTTCCGCATCGTAAACTCTACATTTTCATGACTTTTTTGGAGTATCTTTTTTTGCTGGGATAGCATGGAGTTTTTCTTATCGAGATTGTGGGGCAGAACGTAAATTGTTCTTTATATTGTGTAAGAATTTCATAAAGAATCTTTTAAACGTACCCAGCTCTTGAGAAAAGAATGACATTAGCTTTTTATATTAATGAGTGGGAAAAACTTTAAACTCCTTTTATGTAAAACTTTTGTTTTTGAGTTATAACGTTGTTCCAGCAAATAAGAGGACATCGCTCATTTACTAATACGTCATAACTGCAAAAAATTAGTTTGCCAGAAAACGAGTTTAAAATTTTTAGTTTACACGCAATGGAAAAATTTAATTTTATATTTCTCTCAAGAGTTGAGTAATATTGTTTGTATGTAATTTTTACACAATATGAATCACATTATATTAAGATTATATTTATTTTTATTAACAAAATTTTTATTTACAAGTTTATATAATTAACTCAAAAATCCCATTTATTGAGTTATGACGTTGTTTTAGTAAATGAGCAATACATCCTTGAAATCGTAATTTTTATTACATCAAAAATTTTGGTCTTTACTAGAAATAATATTCTGGGGAAATATTTTATTTTAAGATTATTATTACAATTTTATTGGGAGGAGAATATCTTAAAACACATTTCGTAAATTCCTTTTAAATAATGGGTATATTTTCGGATTCCTTTCTGTATTTTATAATGTAAAAAGCTACATATGTAGTTTAAAACCGAGTGAAGTTTTAATTCTTGTTTTTATTTCGAATTTAATCATTTTAAAATTTAATCTGTCATAAATATAATAGGAAAAACAACAATATATGTACATATATATATGTGTGTATGTATGTACGATTATATTGTTTTCTTTTTACACCTGTAAGGAGCATAGGGCCACAATGTACATACATATATAAAAAAATTTTATTTCCCATATAAATGCTATTCACTTGAGTTGCATTCAGTCCTTTTTATTAGATAGTTCTATTTTATTTACAAGTATTTTAATTATGTTGAATTAGCATTTAATGTTTTATGCTTAAGCCAAACGTCAAAAAAACGTGCGTATTTTATAGTGTTTTCACACTGAGATGGTTTTAATAAAACTTGGTTTTAACGTTAAAACCAACTGTGAAAACCTGGTTTTACCATACAAATTATTATTGTTCAAACCAACTTAAAACCATTTTTGATTTGGTTTTAAGTTGGTTTTATGAAATGCAACCTTGTTTTCGCTGTGATAAATTTAGTGCTGCCAAGTCAAAATGACCAGAAGCAGCTGACAATGCTTATCCCCAGTGAATAACAATAGATGTCGCTGTAAAAATTTTAAACTTAAAAATGGATGCAGCAGCAATAATAATCATAAAATTATGGAAAAAAGCAGTTTTTTGGAAGAAACAACAAAAATATTTTCATTGACTTCTGGGAAGTGAAAATAGACGATATGGCTAACATCGATTCGCCGATAAAAAAAAATTTTGTTTTGTAATTTATGTATTTGTGCATTTTTTTTATATAAAATAACTTGATTTCCAAGCAATTCTTCACTTTGTATAATTAGTTCAATTTAATTTTAAAATATTTATTTACAAAATATAAAATAATTCCCATTTTAGAACGCATTGTAAAATTTCCGAGTTTTTCATACAAACAAAAACAGGGAATCTACTCTGTAATGCGATTCGAAAGAAAATGCTTTCGAATTTATGTGTTATAAACATACAAATTCGAAAACTTTTTCTTTCGTTTCGAATTATACAGTAGACCCCCAGTTGTTGTACAGTTTATCAAATAATTGTTATAAAAAGCAGAAAAAATTAAAAAAAACAACAAACACACGCATTTCTGCAGGAGATTTATTTTATTTTTGAGCAAAGTTATTGGACAGTTTGTGAGTTAAAACCTGAGTTTAACAAACTTGCAGTATAAATGCAAAATCAGCTGTTAATGGTTTTAACGTTAAAACTTTCAGTGTGAAAACACTATTAACCTGACTTGTCACTGAAAAGTATAAAATTAAATTTTTAGGGGTCAAGGGTGGACAAGAATCCAAAAATGTTGAAATGTATGAAAAATATACTTTTTTATTTATTTTGTTGTATGGCCAATGTACTTTTATAGTTTTGTCGTGAATATGAGCTAATACGACCTGAGTATCTTATGTAAATAAAAACAGATTTTTTATTTAATTTTTCCAGACGTTTCGTCAATATATGTTGAGTTTATCAAGGGTTGGGAAATACTGTTATTTTGTTTTTAATATTAATTTTTAACAATCACTTTTACATACTAAAATAGAACTTAACACAACATGTATGTATGTACTAAATCACCAACTATTTTATTGCAATTTGTTTTTATTTACATGAAGATACTCAGGCCGTATTAGCTCATATTCACGACGAAACTATACTTTTTTATATTTATGATTTGATTGGGCTAAAGATCGTAACGCTTTTTAAGCCAAATTACAGGTGATAATTATTAATGAACAAATATCAAAGTTACTTGTAAATATTCTGACAACAACACATAGTTGAATGGAACAGCTAGCCGTTTTCGAAGGCCACTAAACCTTCATCATCAGCGTTCTTCTGCGTTTTGTCCACTGTGTGTGGTGTCAGTTGATGTAGATTTCTGCCTCATATTCGAAACTTTCTTGCAAATGGAATACGTAAATTGTTTTGATTCATCGTATTTCAATTTTGCTGAAACGTGCAAATTTACCATCTCTAATTTTCAACTGACTTACCATTGCCGTTTATTCTTTAGTAATTATGCACATGTTAGTTAATTTGCTTATTTTTGTTCTATTTAAGACAAACTTTTTTGGTTTGTTACTATTAAATATATTTATTTAATTTTTTATTATTATCACATGATAATTATTATCACATGTAATTTGGCTTAAAAAGCGTTACGAACTTTAGCCCAATCAAATCATAAATATAGAAACAAATTAAGTTCGAAAAATAATAATTAAAATTAACTAAAATTAAAGCCATGGGTCGTGGCAAAATAAAGCAAAATGTAATGCAACAAATATTATAACAATATTTCCTTTATATTTTAATAAAAATTTCTTTGAAACTAACCTATTAAAGCTTGTAGATGTTCCACCTTACTTACCTAACACTGTTGACTTTAAATCATCAAAACTCTTTAAAAAATCACTTTTCTTAAAAAAAATTTTGATTTTACTTAGAATATTGGTAACCTTCGTGACAGTGTGTGTCGTGTTGATTGTCTTTTTCTGAATGGGTAAATTCAACATGTGATTGCAAAATGGTTACAAGGTGAATTTACTATCCAGATAATTTCTGAAACTACAAGTAAAAACAGTGGAGGAAGACCACAAAAATCGCTAGATAAGTGAAGCGATACATCCAAGAGGCGATAACTGAAAAATATAAATGAAGAAATCGGATATGAAAACATTAAAGATAATTTGCTTTACCAATTGCGATCACAAAAACAACTAACGAAAGTGGATATCATTGAAAAAGTTGTTTCGGGTAGTCCAGTGAGAATAAAAGGGGTGCTTAAAAGCATTCCAACACCAAACGAGGAAAAACGGTTCTCAAATGAGGAAGCGCTTGTATTATTTCTGGATTTGAAGTTAACAAAACAGCTGTATACTTAGCTCAGATTGCGTGCGATCGAAAAAGGCCCAAATTTATACCCATCATATCACCACATTATTGCAGCTAAAAGGGACTGTTGGCCTTCAAAGGAATCTATTATAATCACACAAATTTCTGCAGAGGTACAACTGCAAGCTCTACTTGATCATACAGCTGAACGATTGCTATAATCATTCTAAACAAATATGGAAACTCCGAGTTAATTTTTTTTTTTAAATGGGAATGCGATGGATTTTCTGGACAAAAAGCAATATATAAAATTTTTATGTGAATATATTTCGGACACAGATCTGTTCATCTTGTTATTTGTATCATTGCGATTAATAAAGAACTTAGAAGAGTTAGAACCAAAGAAGAGTTAGAATGCAAGCAAAGTTTATTTGGAAAAATCAAACACCATCCTGTAATAAATACTGCAGACCAATACAATTTTAATTTAAAACGGTACTCAAATTGCAACATTACAGCCATTAGGATTGGAGATAGATGGACAGACTATTGAAATAAACTACGAATTAGTGGTTTTAATGATATATTGAAAAATTGCCCAGGCTTTGACTAACACAAATGCTTCTTCCAGCTGTATTATATGCAGAGCAACATCAAATCAGTTAAACCAAGAACCGACAAAGTCAGTAGATAGTACTGATGCATATGAATTTAGATTATCAACCCTACATACAAGAATAAAGTTTATGAAACATATAATGGACTTCGGATCTTCAGGATCAGTAAGAAATAATGACACCAACAAAGAGCTAAGGAAATTAAAAAAGAAACATGTTCAACATGAATTTCTCAAATAGTGGTTTATTATATAACAACCAAAACAAGGATCAAGCAATACAAATGATGATAATACCGCAAGAAGATCCTTTTTAGATCCCGAAACTACAGCTAGAATAGGGGGAAGATCTAGTCCAAAGACCGGCACTGCGACACCTGATGGATCTTTGTACCATAAAAAAACTACAGCTAATATAACAAGTGTTGATATAGACCTTATTTCAAGATTTAAAACTATTATTGAAGTACTTACGTATAACGAGCAAATTAATGATAGGAAATTTGATGATTATGCCAAGGAATCCGCTAATATACGAGTATATACATTCAAATACCCATGTAGAAATATGTCTGCAACAGTACACACGGTTCTTTATCATGGAGAAGATGTCATTAAGCACCATATATTACCAATTAGAGATTTATCAGAGGAAGCCCAGGAAAAAAGAAATAAGGATTACAGATTTTATAGAGAACATAATACCAGGAAAATGTCACACAGCTCTACAAATGATGATGTATTCGTTGTACCTTCATAGTGAATAGTGGATTAGCAGAAGTTTTCTTACATTCTTACTAAACAAACAAAAAATTATACAAAAAAATATTCGTAGTATATATTATTCGTAATAGGTACATACTGACTTTAATAAATAAGCTTTATGTGCTATGCTAATATTTTTAGATAGTAGCAACCGCAAACAAAAAAAAACAAACAAAAACACAAATATAGTGCCCTTGAGGAATACTCTATATGAGTACCTCAAATACAAAAAATTGTGAAGTGAGTTCTAACGCAGAAATGCCTATTTTACTGTTAGTTCTGAAGCTCTTAATGAAAACAATAGAAATAATAAATCTAATGAAAGTCTATTTTTGACGGCAAAGCCAATTATTCGTCAGCGATAAACTTCGATTTGTCCAATTCCAAATAGTGATTCATTAACATTACAGTTGCCTAGTACTTCTTCATATACATAAGTAAGTAATATCATCCCCTTCAGGGTCGTGTTCATCACTTAATAAAGTTATCACTACAGATAACAGTAGCTCAAAACCCAAGGTACAAGTCTGAATGGACAGATACATAAACGTGGTAAAGCGTGGGCGAAGCCAGAATTCTCAAAAATTTCATCTGCTCCAAATATGTCTAGGGGTAATAGCGCATCATCTAACAATCGCTGCATCATCGCAAGTCTTTTAAGCCACCACCTATATATTTGAGAAAAAAAATTCTAACGCCCTTATTAAAAAATTAGTCTCGACCATTGGTGAAAACGCATTTCATGTTATTCCAATAAAGCGTGGTAACATTGACGAAACTAAAATTCAAATATACGAAGTAAACGATTTCCGCAAAATAGTGACGGAATTCGTTTTTATACGTACCAGCTTAAGAGTGCCAAAGGTATGCAGATCGTATTGAAGGGTATTGACTCATGTTAATCCCGAAGAAGTAAAAGATGCACTCATCATACAAGGATTTAAAGTAAAAAACGTTACCAACATACTCAATAGGGAGAAGATCCCCCAGCCTCTAATTCGTGTTGAACTGGAGCCGAATGATATACAGCTGAAAAAAAATGAGACACACCCAATTTATAGCCTAAAATACCTCTTGTACCGAAAAATTACAGTTGAAGAGCCACATAAACGATCAGGTCGCGTACAGTTCCATAATTGCCAAGAATATGGCCATACAAAAACATACTGTAAATTACCCACTGTTTGTGTACACGGCACTGTTAGTTGCAATAAGTCAAAAGATCAAAGTGATAAAAAATTCAGCAATCGTGGAGGTAATCACAACGCTAACTACAGAGGTTGTCCTGTGTACTCTTTTGTCAAACAGACTATGCTACAAAAACCTAAATTAGGTCCATATCAATCAGCAAACGCTTACTCCGCCACTTTTGCGCAAATGAGCCAACCAGTTACTTCCCGTGTATCGTATGCCGATGCTGGTAAAACAAATTTTGTTCCCGCACAAAATGTTTCCCCGCCAAATTTTTCAACAAATACAAAGTCAAATTTAAGTTTTAATCGCCTTGAAGCTATACAAAAAAATTTTTAGCCAAAATGCTTCCAATTAAACAATTAATGCTGCTTCGAACAATTTTATTATTGTCCCAATTAAATTTTGTTGATTGACAACAAAAAAGTTTAATTTTTTATGGATCTTAGAAAATATGCAAACATAGACGAATGCTAAACTTTTGTACACATTATTAAAAATTCAACCAATTTTTTGATGGCTTGAATTAACTTTGTTTAATGAACAAAATATTTTATGGAAGTGTGTCATGGAAGTGTGTCAGCCTGTTATTCTAGAAGTACCAAGTTCAAAGCATGACAGCAATGTAAGTTAAAAAGTATAATAAGAACACATACCTAAATATGTATGTGCAATAATTGAACGAAAAATAATTTGCCACGATAGCTTAGTGAATCTGTGTTAGCCTGTTAGAATGGAGGTACCATGTTCAAAGCCTGCAGCGTAAGTTACGGAATTAAACAAATAAAATAAATAAAATAAACTAAATAAAATAAAAGTAAGTTAAATAAAATAAATAAATAAAAAATTACTTTTTACTTTTTAAAATTGTATACAATTCAATCAATTTTATTAAATCATTCAACGAACAATTTAATTGTTTACAATTTCTAAACTAAATTATTAATTTAATTAGGCCAATTAATTAATTAATTAATTAAATTGGTTTAAAATAAACGCGTACTTTCAATTAACTCTATTAATTGATTTCAACAGCAAGAAAACCTCATTTTTACAAATTCATTAATTGATATTATCAATTTGTTTGCAGGACGAAAATCAGTACAGGATTTAATTAACACTACAAATTTCTAACTAAAATATTAATTGAAGTTGATTTTAAATTTTTTCTGTATATCATTGATAATTTAGTGCAAACTATAAATAATTTTACAACAAATACGACTAGCATAATGCAAGAAATGCTACGAATGTAGAATACACTGCTTCAAGCATTAATTAACAAGCCACGAACACGTTAAAAATATTTTTCTGGAACGCAAACGGCATTCGCCAACATAAAAAATGAACTTGAGCACTTCCTTACGGAAAAAATATTTATATAACATTTGACTTCGAGAAGCTTTTTCACAATTAATGGCTTCACTATATATGATACAAAGGACCCTAGAGGGAGAGAGAGTATGCGGTGGATCTGCAATTCTAATTAAGTCGAGACTCAAGCACTATATCCTTGAAAACCTTAGTGAAGAATATATGCAAGCTACGAATATTTTTGTAGAAAATTTTTGTTTTGATTTCGTGGTATCATCAATTTACTTACCTCCCAGGTTTTCAGTTACCAAAGATTAATATGAGAAGTTCTACAAATCCCTTGGATCTTGTTTCGTGGAAGCTGGAGACTACAATGCAAAACATACGTACTGGGGTTCACGCCTTGTAACACCTAGAGGTCGAGCTTTGTTTAATTCAATTTAAAAAATGGGCTTAGATGTTATTTCGAGTGGGCAGCCCGCTTACTGGCCTACTGACGTACAAAAAATTTCGGATGTTATTGATTTTGGCGTCATGAAAAAAATTTCTAGGGATTTAATTAAGGTTGAAACTTCTCTAGAACTCTCCTCCGTTCACTCCCCCCACTATCGTTACAATCTGTAACCCACTAAGAAGTGACTTACCTCACCCATACATGAAGATGATGAATCGTGTTAATTGGCTGGGATTAAAAAAATGTATTAGTAGTCATTGCACGGAAAATATTACGCTAAGAACACCCAATGATATTGAAACTGACATTGCCAATATTAAAGAAATTATTAAACAGGCTGCTGAACATGCCACTACCACCCATCCGCAGACTGGGTTTAATAAAATTTATTCCAGGGATATTGAACATCTCGTGTGTGAAAAAAGAAGAGCTAGAAGGGAATGGCAACAGCATAGATTACCCGAACATAAACTCAGATTTAAAGAATGTACTAAACGACTTCAAGAGTTGCTTGCATCTGAAAAAACTGCCTCTCTTAAAAATTATTTGGAAGGTCTTGATGTCACACCAACATCTAATTACTCTTTGTGGCGCGCTGCTGCCGTTGAGTTTAAGCCACCTCTGCGTACATCTACCGGAGGCTGGGCAAGAAGCGATACGGAAAAATGTTATATATTTGCTGTGGATTTAAAATCCGTATTTACCTCAAATACATATACTGGTGTTGCTGATTTGCCGAGTGTAGTTTCTCTACCCCTCGAGTTTTAAAGTTTAAGATGTACATAAAGTAATTACTGAACTCAACCCGAAGAAAGCTCCAGGTATTGATGGAATAAGTAAAAATATGCTGATAAGTTTGCCCCATATTGCTATTAGAATCCTGTTATCCTTTTAACGCCATTTTACGACTAGAGTATTATCCACAAAGCTGGAAGCTTGCGAAGGTCAAAATGATTCCAAAGCCGGGCAAATATCTTACTAAAGCTGATTCATATAGCGCCAATAAGTTTGCTGTAAACTATGTCAAAACTCTTCGAAAAGCTACTCATGACAAAATTTTTCCCAATTTTAACTGATAGTGGGTGCATCCTAGACCATCAATTTTGTTTAGAAGTCAGCATAGCACTATTTAACAAACTCATAGATTGTTTCAATTCATAAGAAGAACATTTGAAGAAAAAAAGTATTGTTCTGCCCTGTTTATTGACGTTTCTCAGGCATTTGATAAAGTGTGGCATGAAGGCCTTATTTTAAAATTGAAATCATATCTACCAATAAATTTTCTGAATCTATTAGAAAGTTACATTACTACGCGAAATTTCACGGTTGTGGAAGGAGAATTCATGAGTGTGCCCGAATTTATATCATCCGGTGTGTCACAGGGGAGCATACTGGGGCCAGTTTTGAATTTGATCTATACTTGTGATATGCCTCTGAGCAGCAATATCCATACATCTACGTTTGCTGATGATACAGCCTGCCTTAGTATGCATGAAAACCCTCACGAGGCTTGCCGTTATCTACAAGAACATATTACACAATTGGAAATGTGGTTGAACTTGTGGAGAATTAAAGTAAATGAACAAAAGTGTGTCCATATAACGTTTACCCTAAGAAGAGATACTTGTTCCGCCATTCGAATGAACAATCAAAATGTTCCTCAACATTCCCAAGTATACCTTGGTATACACATTGATCGAAGGCTTACATGGAAACATCATATTGACTTTAAGCTAACTCAGATGAAAATTAAGTTATCTCAAATACAATGGTTGATTGGCAGGAATTTAACACTTAGCCTGAACTGCAAACTTTTAATATACAAGTCGCTTTTGAAGCCAATATGGTGTTACGGTATCCAGTTATGAGGCACTGCTTCAGCTTCCAATGTAGAGAGAATTCAACGAAGACAAAACAAAATTTTAAGGTTAATAACATCTGCTCCATGGTACATTAGGAACATCGTGATTTAAATGATTTAAATATAGGGAAATATTTAACAAAAGTCGAGTCACTTCCTAATGCACTTGCTCGTAATATTTTGAACTTTACTGGACATATCCGCCTAAAAAACAGGGGCCCAAGGGCTCTTATACTCAACACTCCCGATGCGATTTCTTGAAAATACTTTTTTTTCCTGTTTTTGATTATCACTTCTTATGGATTATTTATAACTATCACTAAGTTTATGTCCGGCAGTGGTCGGTCCTAATAGTTATATTTTAGATTTAAGATAATAAATAATAATAAAATAATAAATAATAATAAAGATAATAAATAAATATATGTATTAAAAAAAAATATATATATTATTGGCAGCGTCAGATCCCTTCATCTATAGCACTCGAAATCAATGGAAATTAGATCATTCATACTTGCATGACAAAACTAAGGGACTGCTACTCGACAGAAGTAATACAGAGGGCAAATCGCGGCACTCGTTATCGAACGAAACTACTAAATATTTCAATAGAGTTTAGATATTATATTTTTCGTAATTTCGTTCGATAACGGATGCGGCGATTTGCCTCCAGAACTGAATATGGAATGTTTACCAGCAATATTCCACGCAAATGAACAATAATTATAATATGCATTTACTGTTATTTGAGTGAAATAAAGTATAAAAATGTTAATATTTAATGTAACTTTTGGTTATTTTATTTAATTGGCCATTAGAACTTTACGAATAAATTGAAATTAAAACATAAATGATATTGAAATAACGCGTTTCTAACGTGTTTTGTGCATTGTCTAAAAACAGGTCACAATATAAATATCTATGATATTCGTATATCCATTGATTAACATTTCTTCATGTACTAATATTTAGTTTTGAATTATGGTTAAAGTTTCTCACAAGTTCATCATACAAAAATCTAATAGCCAGATTTTGGGAAAATCCCTCATTATATAATAAAATATATACAGTATTTACCGCTTATATGCACGCCGGTTATAAGCATTTATCGTTTATATGCAGCCGAACTTGAACAATATTTCTTTTGTATATAAAATACAATATTTTTTAATATATGCATTTCTCGCTTTTATGCACCAAAATTTTATATAGGATTTTGAGAAATTGTATGTAAAAAATTCTCATATATGCACTGTTTAAATTTTTCATCATAAATAAAGCAAATGTAGAAAAACTGTTTCATCGCAATTAAACAGCAAACTATTTCACGCCTATTGACTCATTTGTACTATTGCATATCAGATGTTCCATCTCTGTTTGAAATCAGCTGTCGTAAGTTGGAATTGTGAATTTATGTTGTGACCAGAGAAACAAACCAGTGATGCCAACAATTCAAAGGCAAAACGAGCCAACTCAGTAGGCAAAAAGAGCTAAATTTAAAAACTCAAGATTTTCCGTTTTAAATCTGTGAATGTATTTATTATTAATTTTGCACTTCAAGATTTTTTTACATTAATAAAAATAATACTAAGAAAAAATAAAAAATAATAATTTTAAATAAAATCATTTCACAGCAATTGATACAAATATTTATCTGCATTAACAATATGACCATACACATTTACATATATTTGTATATACGATAAGTTACAAAATAAGAACAATAATTTTCAAAACCATCTTTTGTTAGTTTAATCCATTTGATTTCCAAGCTTTCCTATATTTTGGCAGTCCATTTCCAATTCAATAATTTGTGGAAAATTTTCTAATTACTCAGAAACGAACACTTTATGATAAAAACGGGGTTTTACAATTTAAATACCTAAATACATAAATATGTATATCTTACATAGGCTGGGTTTACATCTGTGTGCCAAATACCGCACAAGCGTAAAAAAAGAGTAACCAACTAATTACTAATGAAAAACTATTTGCTTCAGACATGTATTTATTAAGTTAAACAGTTTCATACATAATTAATAGACAATTTTATAGAATTCAAAATGATTGCAAACTGTTTAAATCAATAAATATATTTCTGAATCAAACAGTTTTTCATTAGTAATTAGTTGGTTACTTTTTTTTGGGCAAATGACACACAAGAAATGCCAGATATCAGATAGTCAGCCTTAGTTGCAAAAATAAGTATCTGCATTTGCAAAAACATAGTTGCCAAAAATATAAATGCCCAAAAGAAGAAACAATAGGGTAAAAACGGGAAAATTTACTATAAGATGCAAAAAGTGCCAAACGTATCGTTTTCACAATTGAAAAGAGCTGTGTTAGCTCTTTTTATTTAAAAAGAGCTAAAGCGAAAAATTTCGAATTAGAAGCAATCAAAAAGAGCTAAATCTAGCTCTAAAATAGCTAATTTGGCATCGCTGAAACAAACATCATTAATAAGTCGGCGGCGGCGGCGGCTTAGAAACAAATAGTCGGCGGCGGCTCATAAGCCGCCTGACATTCACAGCCGCTAGTTTTGATTGTGTGTACTACTAAATACATATATAGCATCTTTTTTATATAAGCACCACCGATGCAACTAAATGAGTTTTTCTACATGCATTGCAAATGCATATAACCGAGTTTTGGTAAATGCATATCCCGCTTATATGCACTAAATGTCGAGCAAATTACGAAGTGCATATAAGCGGTAAATACTGTATATTAAAAATATATATATTATAATTAGCAAAAGGGCTTGATGATACCTAATTATATTTTATATATTAACAGGTAATCTGTGCTTTAAGTGATACTGAATTATTTTAAACTAGTTTTATGATTCTCATAAGTAGTGTTTAAACAATTTTTTTTAATTCAGTGTCAGTGCAGATATTCATTTAGTAGAAACGGTTCAGTTATTTATGTCTGCACATGTCTTACATGTTTAGTTCATAGTTCAAAAGTTACAAAATTTTGGTCGATGAAAAACGATTCTGTACCACTGAGCGGCTGCTAAGTTTGGCAACTACATATTCCAAATTTGCTAAAACAACGTCATAATTTAAACAAAGTTGTTTTTGTGTTAATAAACTCACCTCTAGGAAATTTTTTTGTTGTAGATTCCCATTATAAACTAGCTAACGTACTTTTTTAGCTATGACTTTTTTCCAGAAACTTAGCAATATATAAATGTACCCTTAATTATGAATATATGTAAATATAATTATATATAATTTATTGAAGTCATTTAATTAAATTCATACCCAGTAAAAAAATGGAAGTCACTCTAGTGGAACTACATTTTCATTGCTTCCAAAAAATCGATATTTTTAATTTGCCGAGAGTGAGCAAAAAACCATGTAGAAGCTTATTTTAGTCACACAAAACCTTGTAACTCCTCCATAGTGTTGGAAAATACTCACCATAATTAAAAAAAAAATTATATTTTTAAAGAAATTTATGAATAAATTTTGGTCTAAAATTTAAAAGTTATTTGCTTAAATTTACATGAAAACACTATTTCGGGTTTAAATTCGATAAAAAGAAACGAACTGTTAAAATAGGTAAATATTTACCATTTTTCCTAGATGAAAATATAATATTATATCATAGAAGAAAAAAAATTGAACTTTTCTTAATATCGCTTCCAATTCAGTGACCAGGCATCGAAAAAGAGAACTTCTTGCAATGACAACCGTATGTAAAAATCATTAGATCGGATCGAAATTTTCACTAGTTCCAGATCGCAAACTCTACTTTTTCATCACTTATTTGGAGTGTCTTTTTTTGTTGGGTATATTTTTAAAATTCCGGGAATAAAACATTTTACTTCTCGATTCTCGGGAATTGGAAAAGTCCGGGAAATTGGAAACCCTAGTATGCACATATCGTTACCTAACTCATTATTTTCGTCGTCTATCGAATCATACAAAAAATCTCGATTTGGAAAGAATAATGAATTTGTGCGTTATTTTAACGATTTCCCCCCTCTACGCAAGATAAAAATTTTATGTTAAAATCCACTGTTCCCTTCCCCCATTGATTTTCCGCAAAACATTTGGTTAAGACACGCGCTTAATTAATACTGTGGTAGGGCTCATTATTAAGCCGATTATTGACCGCAGCTTTAATAAATAGTTTAAAAAAATATTGTTAAGAAATCAATAAACCCTAAATAAAATTAATTCGTTGCACATTCTAAGCGGCAAGCAAAGGGCAGGAAAAATAAAATCCAGTTCTTAGATTGGTCTTGCTTTTCAGTTAAATAAAAAAATTTATATTTATTTTTCATGTCGTCTCAAGTTTTGTTCCTTGAGTTACGAATACATAATAATAGTACAAATGAAGAAAAATAAAAAAAGCACAAATGCCTCTTATACAAACTACAACTTTATAAAAAATAACAAAAAAAACACCAACTCTCAAAGAAAAAAAACTGTACGTTTTCGTGACACCTTCAAAAGCGAGAAAAGCAATTCTTTTGAAAATGAATTCAATTGTTTTTTTCCTGACTTGTATGTACATACGTTCGTTGTAGGTTGTTTGGCTGGTTTCTGTTCTCTCGGATGATTTTTTGAATTTTTGGTAAGATTTAAGAAGTTGAATTTTTCTTCACTTGTGCTCTGTTGCTGTTGCTGCTTGTCATGGAATTTTTGGTTTCTTATGAGTCTGAATGGTTTTTGGGTTTTGTTTATTTTCTTCTTTTATGTCTACTTCTTTGGTTTCAAGTGAAGCCAGTTGCTTTGCCTTTAATTTTATATATAATTTTGTGATTGTTTTTTTTTGTTCCCTTAAAAATTGGTGTTAGTTTTGGCGTGAAATTTTCTCACTTTTGCTTGATCATTGCTTAGACAAAAAAAATCTGACTACAATGTAAAACATACGAGGTCAGTGTTCACAGCGACAAGCAATGACAATATTTTAGTTAAGCTACGGCATGATTTAGACAAATCATGGTTATTTGAGCAAATCATGTTAATTTATACATGATTTACCATATATTTTGCATATGGATAAATCACCTCAAAAAAGTTGATTTATTTTAAATCATTTCGAAAAAACTATTTTTCGAACTGGATTTATCTACCTGCGTTGCTTATAAAATTACAAGCTCCAGCCCTGGTTCATCCATCAATAGTGATTGATAATTTCGAAAAAATTACATTAAGGAATATTTAATCAATTTTAAATGTCAACTTAATGTGGATAAAATTCACATTACAGCTACTGCGCCCACGTTATGAACTACGTGCATACATTTAATACGAAAATTCGAACAACAAATCACTCACAAGCTCGGTGGAAACACTTTGAAGTGATTTACTTAAACTTAGTTGGCTTAAAGCCGGTGGAAACATAATATTTCTCGGCGCCGTGGCTGTGTATACTGAATAAATAACCACTTATTCCGCGTTCGGCAATCAGCTGTTCAGTTTTTCTCTTGTAATTAGGTGTGTTTCTTTACTCTACTTTGGAATCCCGCGGGATTCCAATTTGCTCGAAAAGCGTTTCCGTACTCGAAAATTGGGTAAATGAGAGAGGTTTTGTGAGAGTAATGGTCTTCTTCTTGCACGAAACAGCCCGTACTTTTTCTTCGTTCTAGTTTGGGCAAACACAAAATTAAGCACAAAAATAAACAATTACAAAGAAAAATTACATTTGCTTAAACACTAAAAAAATTAAAAAATTTATGAAAAAATTTTAAAACTTATGAAAAAACATTTAAAAACTAGTGGTAAACGAAACTGTATAAGGTTCTATATGAAACTAACATATATAAGTATGATGAATCATGTAAGTAAATACGAGCGTGTGTATGCACATAAGTATGGGTTTACTTATGTGTAGGGAAAGGATTTTCATGCATTTAAAATCACGTTTTATGTACATAAAATATGCAGTAAAAATATAAAAATATGTATTTAAACTAATAAAATATGCATTTATCAATTTTTTTTTTCAACATTTAAGAACATTAGAAACTTTAAAAAATCAGTTTCATTGATTTCTTGGCATTCGTTTTGACATTAAAAACTTAAAAAACATAAAAAGCTCAGCTTCAATGCTTTTTTAATAAATATTTTGTAAAATCATATGGAATACAAAATATGAGTAAAGTTCAGTCGAACTTTTATTTACGTACACTAATGAAAAAATGTTTCTTTTTAAATTGTCAAAGGTAAATCTTTGAGGATTTTTTCTGAAAAAAATTTTATGTACATACATAAGTTTTCGTTGTTAGAATTATATTGATACAATTTGTTGCATATATTTTAATTTTCTTCAATTAATTCAACTTGAGGTGTTAAAGTAACGAAAGTCTCTAATTGGTATATAGTGTGAACAAGAAAGCAATACTATGTGAGCACAAATGTCAATTTAGGCAGAAGGACGTCGGATACCATATTTCTATTAATAAACTGAAAGAAATTTTTAAGTAAAAAAACTTGCCCTATATGAAAAAATAACGTGTGCTTCAAGTGTACATTAAAACTAGTTTTTGTATGAAAATTTTGTTTTAACGTACACTTCAAGCACACGTTATTTTTTTTTGTTGCAAATGGGGAAAGTTTTTTTTTTTACAAAACTTTCTTTAATTTTATTAATAGAAATATAGTATCCGACAGCCTTCTGCCACGTCCTCCATCTAGTTACTGTATAATGTATCCGTATCGTATCACTGGATATTTTTCATTGCAGGCTGAAACACTCAAAGAAGCTTTCAAAACCACTTTATATCTACATGAAATTAATGCGGTTTAAAAGGGCTATTCTACCATGCTCTTGTTTCTTTCCTTAATTTTCAATGGTATTGATATTCTTGACTTAAGCCAAGGTATTGAAATTGGAGTACTATGCTGTTTTTGAATATCGGTTCATATCACAAAAAATAGGATCGTAAATTTTTCTAGTTTTCTCCTTTTTGTTCTTACACAGTCGTAAAAACAGCAGCTGTTATTTACTTTACAACTAGTAAAAAAACCAAAATTTGATTTATAGCATGAAAAAAACTAAAAAATGTATTAAAAATAAACATTCATGATGAAATATGCAAAAATATGTATTTATTATAAAATATACAAAAATATGCACTAACAAATCGATGCCATTTTGTCGCAAATTTGTTGATTCGCAAAGATATTTTATTTACGTTGATATACGACCAACGACAGAAAACATGTATTTACATGAAAATCTTTTCCCTACTTATGTATATGCTAGTGATGTAGCGAATGTCAATTTTTGAATATTTCAAACGATATTCGCGAATACGAATACGAATATTTGAAATGATATTCGTGAATACGAATACGAATATTATAAGCAACATGAAATATTAAAAAATTGTTATGAAAAAGCACTTCACACTCTTGCTGGCATACTTTAAAGTTAATAAAAAGTACCCAAAATTTTAATGATCGTCATTAAATAATATTTGAAAATGATACAAAGCACAAATTTCTTTAAAAAAAAGTAATGTATTTGTACAAACTAAAATTTTTAGTCATTTATTTAAATTTCGTTTAGGATTTATGCATTTATTTATTTAATTTCGTTGGAAAAATAGTCGTACGAATACGTTCGTATTCGCCTGAAAATGGCGGAATATTCGACAATTCGAATACGAATACGAATATTCGTGTATCACTAGTGTATACGTATGTATATGCATACATGCATTGACGTTTATTTTCGTGTTAAAATTTTGGTTTTTAGCGTTCCTGTACTTTGTGCATTTTTTTATATTATTGAGCGAAATTATAGTTTCCTCTCATTTTACCGAACTTTACTCAAAAAGTAAAGAAAAAAACCTATTATTACAATATATGACAAATTTTGATCAAATCGAAATAACTTTTTAATTATTTATTTTCATTTTATTGTAGTTCAGTCAATGGACAAATAATCCTTACAGACTAAGATAATATTAAAAAATATGTAACTAATACTAAGGTTATTTATAAAATGGGTATTAATAAAATATAACTTTAAGAAAATTACAAATTAATAATTTAATTAAATAATTTGAGATCACAGTTATTTTAATAAGCAAAAAAGTAGCAATTTAAACTCTGTTTTTTCAGTGCTAAATTCGATAAAAGATTTTGAATCTCTTTGAATATTACACTTTATTTAATTCAAGAAATATAATGTACGTGATAGGGTACCATTACGAGCATAATCTGTACGATGAAATGGAACATCGAAAAGTTTGGCGAACCTCATATTCCTGTGAGGTATATAAAACCGTATGGCATAAAGCAATTCAGGGCAATCAATATATCTATTGATAATATCATATAACAGCATTGAGCTTTTTTACGAGACTCCTAAGTACGTAGGCCAATAAACAAGCATTTAGATTCATATAGAAAGGACGATAAAAAAATAGCGAGCGCGTAGCATATTTGACGAAAATGCGTTGAACTCTCTCTATACGAGCAATACGATTAGAGACATGGGGATTCCAAATAATAGCAGCATATTCTAATTAAGACCTGACGAGTGTATGGATCAGCAAACTCAGAACAAGTTCTCTTGAGAAAACCCAGTACCTTATATGTTTTAGGAAGTAAATAATCAACATGAGCACCAAACTTCAAGGAGTTATAAAATATAACGCCTGAGTCAAGTCTTAAATTAGACGTATTCCATACTACACCATCAATATAAAAGGTCACAACACTGGGGGCAACAGACCTATAGAACTCCAACCATTAAGGCGACCCCAATTACTAATATTATAGAGCTCATTTTTTATAATTTGGGCATCATGAATCGAATCTAATTTCAAGAAAAATTTTAAATCATCTGCATATATGTAATAAATAATTTGATTTCAAAACACAACTACCAATATCGTTAATGAAAAAGTTGAACAATAAAGGGTATTGTCGAGTATAAAAGCAAACTGTATTTGAAGTTACCAAACATCTCTCGAGTTTCGGGTAAAAAGCCGGTTTTTTGTACCCGCATGCACTTATCAACCTCTAACTAATAGCGATTTCTTTTCTGAAAAATATGTTGCATATATGTTACATGTTTTACATTTCTGTGTTCGTTTGTACAAAAAATACAACTGTGGGAAAAATTTTCAATTTATTTTCTGAATATGTTGCATGAAAAACATGTAAATATGTTACATATTTTACCCTCACTTTATTCAAAATGTACATGCTGCCATTTTTTTTCAACTGTGGCAACCGAGGTTTTATTTTGAATAGCATGCTTATAAATTCGAGAGAAGGTTTCTTAAATAAAAAATATAAAAATTACTATTGCAAAAATTAATATAAATAAATATTTATTTAAATATAGTGACTGTTTTGCTTTTTTTAAACATAATTTGTGATGTCAATCATAAAAGTGTGCGGAAAACCTCTCAAATAGCCTTAAAATCGCTAATGAAGTGCATTAATGATAAAATGTAACCGTTGTAAATAAAAGCAGCTTATTTTGTTATATTCTAGGTAACATTTAAAAATGCTACACATATGTATATAATGTAACATATTTTCTTCAGAAAAGAAATCGCCATAAGTTATATATCAACCAATTTTAAATTTATAAACGGATATAGAAAAAAGAGACTTATGGACTTATGCAAAAAAAATTAACAAAGCTTTGCAAAGCAATGTTAAGTAAAGTTGTATTATAAAAAAATTATTATATCAAATTTCTAAAGTAGGTCCTCACCTTTGTTACGACTACTTTAAGTTGATATTTGCAAAATGTGTATTTTGTACCTCAAATATTTTTGTTAATATAACACATATTGGTTCATGTTACATCTGAAAATGAAGCTAGAAGTGTTAGCTCTCAATTGAAGTTTATTATTTCTGTCATGTAATGGCAAACTTCCTCAAATTATCCAACTGATTCAAAATACATCGCAAAATCTATAAAAAAATATTAAAATAAATACAATTGTACGAAAATGTTTTAGTGATGTACATACAATCAAAACAAATCGAAAAAAGCTGGGTATTCAAATACTCATTTCATTCGAATAAAAGAAATTGTGATAATTTTTCAATGTTCCTCATATTTTTTTAAGTATACTTCATATAAATATTTTTCTGTTTTCCTACCATGTCATAAGCTCATATTTTTTAAATTAGGTTGCTTTACTTCAAGAAAATAGAAATGTATTCAATAAAATAAGAAAATATTTGAATACCCGAATGAAATTTTATTCAATTTTTTACATCATAAGCTGTGAAGTGGTTGTTGAATACGGTGGTGTTACCAGTATTTATTATTAAATAACAAAATAATTAAAGCTGTGTTTTGCATACAATTTCTTAACAAAGCAATGTTAGCCCTAAAGTGCTTGGCAACTAATATGAACTTTAGGGCTATAGTAAAATATTTTTTTGCATAAGGGGGTAAGACTTTTCGAACCATATATATACATATTGTTTCAGTGAATTTCAGATATATGTCTGTATTTTTTCACGAAATATAATTTTTCGGTTTTTTCGACACTTTTCTACTTTAAACTCGATCTTTGGCAGTATTTTTGTACTGGAGCCATACTGTTTATGTTTTTATTTATAAAACATAATTGATTAAGAATAATTCGCAGGTTTGTTTTAAAAAGTTCCCTCGAAATTTACTCGAGTTATTAAACATTTTATTAGAAGACTTTTTGTTATTAAAAACTATTTGTATAATGTTATTCGCGTTCTATTTATACGCTTTCTGTGTATTTAGGCTAATCTTTTCAAGAAATTTCACTAAAAAAACATATATTTCACAATCGATTTCAATTCATAAAATTATTTGAGAAATGTGATCAATTGGGTCACATTAAGGGCCCTTTAAAGTACCACACCTATATGGTGTAGTACATGTGCTCTTCCATACTTTATCCAAATGACCACTAATCTTCTCAAGACATTTCACTAATAAAAAGGCATATTATTCAAAATCGATTATTTCAATTCCCAAAATTATTTGAGAAACGTGATCAGTTGAGTCACATTTAGGACCCTTTAGACTATCACACCTATATGATGTAGTACGTGTGCTCTTCCATATTTTATCCAAATGACCACTAATCTTCTCAAGAAATTTCATTAAAATTTTCAAAAACGATTATTTCAATTCCCAAAATTATTTGAGAAATGGGATCAATCGGGTCACATTTAGGACCCTTTAGAGTACCACACCTATATGGTGTAGTACGTGTTCTCTTCCATATTTTATCCAAATGACCACTAATCTTCTCAAGAAAAAAACGTTTTCTTATAATTTATGGCTCTACCAAACATATTTTCACCAATACTTTTATAATTTCATAAAATACATTTTAGAGCAATTTTTCCAACAAAAAAAATTATCTATCTCGATCCAGTTCCATGGAATTGGAATCGTAATCCATTTAGCGACTACTGCACAGTGGAGGATTTAAAAAAAAAGAAATAATGGAAATAATTCTGCAGTTTTAAACGATTGTAATGAAATTTCATACAGCATTTAAGGGTTTAATGCCCGTTACTTCTACAAACAGATAATCTACCTAAGGTTTTTAAGGCAAACTTGTAGCCTTATAAAATTTTACTGAGATATCTGCACACTAATAGATATCTATCGGTAGAAATAACGGGCATAAGTCTAAAATTTTGATTATATATCCTTAAAGGGGGCGGACCCACAAAGCCCCAAAGTGAGCAACCTCCTGTTAACGAAAAATGCAAACCAATGCCAAACTGATGTTTTTGACCTGATAAAAAAGATTTTTTACAAGTGGATTTCTCTATCCAAAAGATAAAAAAAGTCTCCATTTATGCAGTTTCGCTTACACTTTAGGAATTTTGGGTTTTTTTACCAACCTGGGTCCACTGTTCTGCTGATGGAGTAATCAAATCTTGTTCGATTTTAAAATAGAAAATTGGTATGAGTTAAGAATAGAATTTTTAACAAAAGGTTCTTTCTGTGTTCAAAAGATAATACTATAAGAAACAATACAAAGAAATTTATTGTTCAAAATTTTCGTTATTAGAGGTGCCAGATCGTTTCGAAATTGACCTATTTTTGTTATAAATATCAATTGTAACGCCTTTTTTCTCAAATTCCAAAGCTGGAACCAAAAAACTTCTCATTTCACCTTACGACATGATGTTTTTAAATATTTCCCAAAATATTATCTGCGCCCGGCGAAAGATAAAAAATACAGCAGAAATATCAAAAACTCAAATTTTTGAGATTTTATGAAATATTTTTGGGAATTGCCGGGAACTCAAAAGAAAATTCTATGCGGTTTTACTTTTTGTGTACTTATAATATATATTATTTTATCTAATTTTTCCACCTTTTTTATATATTCAATTAAACTATTTTTTTGAAAGGAGAAAAGAAAAAAGAAAAATACTAAATATTAAAAAACAAAAAACAATAAACATATATCCTGAAGAAGTTAACCGAAGGTTAACGAAATATTGATAAAATAAAAAGACAAATAATACCAGACCTAAAGCTTAAAAAAATAGTTTAATTGAATATAATATATATTGTTATAATTTTTCACCTAAGCGAGAATTTTCAGCCGAAAATATTCATATATGCGAATTTTATAACATTCCTTTGTGTAAGACCTGTCTTCTCGGGAAACTCCTTATATGATGTAAGCAAATGCAGGTAATTGGAAAAAATTAATACAAATTTATTTTTATAGGAAAATTAATACTTATTTATTTTTTATTGTTGCTTGTAGCTGTATTAATTGATTACACTGGTGTAATATTCATGTATGTAGTTATACAGCTACGCTTAATTGTAAAGTAAAGTAAAGTAAAGTAAAAATTTATTGAGCCTTTTTTTGACAATGAAAGTTTTTTAAGTTAATGAATGATATAAAGATTACTTAAGACCATAAGGTATTATCTTAAAAACTTTAAATTTTAAAAGCACCAAGCTTTAAGAATAAGAGATAAGTATAATCAAATGTTAACAAAATTATAAATACGACGATATGCCCTTGCTCGCGGGGCTAACACAACATAAGAGGAGAGCTTTTAGAATAAACTTACGTCTAAAAAAGAAAACTTAAAAGAAAAAAATAAAAACGTAGAAAAGTAGAAAAAAAATTCTCAAAAAGATACTAGCCTCTATGAATACCAGGTGTACTTTTCGTAAAAAAGCAATGTCGCATGTTAGAATTTATATTAAAATCAATATGTTCTTCATTACCAAAAAACCGATATGTGAGAGATACCTGGTGTTACTCAAAGTGAAAGCTATCTGTTCATTATAAATGTCCCTCATAAGATAATTATCATGCGTTTCGAGTCTATTGTGAAAAATACCTATCAAAATACTAGTAATTATACTTGTACACTAGGGTGTCCCAAGAAAAATTTTTTTGGGGCTTAGGCATAATTTTAAACATTATAGGGTCAAATATTTTTCAAATTTTTTGGAAGAGGTTTAGAACTCGCAAAAGACGAATTTTTGCAAAAATTCGAGTTGGCCGGACATTCTTTATATTTTCTTCACAACTTTAACCATAAACACAATTTTCTTCACTTTTGAGGAAACAATTTAAAAGAAAAATATTTAAGCTTTATTTCCGTGTGCAAAAACTTATTGTAACTTATTATAGTTTTTCAAAATTTTTCCATAAATTTTGTAAATAACAGAACTTAAAACTTTCCTAAAAATTATAAAAACTAAGTATTTAGGTTAAAAGTAGAGTTTCTACGAAGGATTAAATTCCCGGAAATTCCTGGGAATAATTTTTTTACAATTCCCGGGAAATTTTCGGGAATTTACGATTTTGGAATTGGCTTTTTTTGCATTGCTGTTCGTTGTTTTATTACTTAAAAATGCAACTCGGTGACGATGCATGATATATATAAATAATAATAATAATAATAATATTTTAATTTGAAATTTATTTATTTATTTGATTCAGCTTGGTCTATATGCATTTGATTGTTGCTGTAACAAATCATCAGTAGACTTCAACCGCACATTTTGAATAGTCACAAACCTCTTATCTTATGCAAAGACTTTCTTAAAAATATGCACAGGTGGAAAACCAAATATAAATTACATGAAATATTATTTCCAACACTTCCCGTCAAACTGGTATATTTTTCTAAATAATTATACATACAGTATCGGCCAAAACCTAAGCACCCCCTCAGTACATTTTTTTAAAATGATAATTTTTTTAAGAAAAAGTTATTAAAATTTTCATTTTTATTTTTTTATTTACTTATATCTTTATTATTGAAAATCACAAACTAAAGGAATTCAGAATTTAATTTAAAAAAAGTTAAAATTCAAAAAAACATTTTAAGTCGCAAATATAAACGGACTAATAGCGTAGACAGACGACAGCGTTAATTTGCATTAAAAGCTTACTAATGTGAATTAAAAATTTACCCTGACAGACGACAGTATTTGCATTAAGTAAACGAAATCTGTGCATTATTTCGTACCACACACTTCGATTATTTTCCTTAGAATTCTTAAAATGGAAAGAATGTGTTTCGATTTTAATATTTCTTTTTTCTTTTCTAAAAAACAATTAAAATAACTTATATTTCCTGATTTTGAATCCATTTTAATTTTGAAAATTAAAAATTAATTTAGTTTTGATTGACTTTTGGCGGTATTACCATATTGAAAAAGCTAAATTCAGTATTAATTCAATTTCATTTAGTGCATTTACGGTAAATCTAATGCGCATTAGGATGGGTATAATTCACAAGTTAATTTGAATTAAGACAGTTAATGCAAATTAACGCTGTCGTCTGTCCATGCTATAAACTAAAGCACCCCCAATTTAAGGGGCAAAAAAAACTATTGAAATCAATATTTCTTTGCGAATCCTTTATTCTGGATGACACATGCACATCTTTCAGCCCTAGAGGATATCAAAAAATATTAATTATATCAGGTGTTATTGCTTCCCAGGCTATTTTTGCCGCCTCAAATAAATTTTCTTTGGTTTTGCAAATTTTCTCTTGATATTTTGATAATTGGAGAGCCGGCTTATCAAGAAATGAATTGAATGTAATATATTCGATCAACAGATTAATTATTTTTAGGCTAATCAAAAAGTTTTTTCAGACTGGTGGACGTCTTCTAGCCATTCTGGAGGAAGGCCACGTGAAACTTCGCGACATGAAGACTTCTTAATCAAAACGACAATCCTAAATGATCCCAAAGCATCTTCTAGTCACATACGAAACGCTTAGATTTAAAACTTAGTGAAAGAACGATTCGCAGAAGGGCGGTAGAGGCCGGATTATGCAGTCGGCGACCAGCCGACTATCGTCAAAAAATAAAAAAGCCAGACTTGAATTCGCCAAGGCCGATCTCAACTGGAATGTCCAAAAATATAAGACTGTGATGTTTTTTGATGAATCTAAGTTAAATTTAAAGGATTCAGATAGCATAAGGCAGACCAAATGAACAACGGTTGAATCCTAAATATTGCAAAGGCACTGTGAAGGATGGAGGCGACAACATAATGGTCTGGGGTTGTTTCTCTGGGCAAGGAATTGGGCCAATTCATAAGATTGATGGAATTATGGATGGTTTCATGTATCGTGACATATTCAAAGACGTGATGTTGCTTATGCTGAAGAAGAGATGTTACTTAAATGTACATTCCAGCAAGATAGCCACCCAAAACATGCGTCAAAAGTGGAAAAAAATTAGTTTTTCCAGAACAATTTAATACAAGTTATCCGTTGGCCTACCCAAAGTCATGATCTTAACCCAATCGAGAACTTGTGGGAGATCGTTAACTTAAAAATTAACCGAGAAAATTGCAAAAATAAAAGAAAATTTATTTGAGGCCGCAAAAATAGCCTGGGAAGCAATAACACCTGATATAATTAATATTTTTTGATATCCTCTAGGGCTGAAAGATGTGCATGTGTCATCCAGAATAAAGGATTCGCAAAGAAATATTGATTTCAATAGTTTTTTTTGCACCTTAAATTGGGGGTGCTTTAGTTTAGTCCGCTTATATTAGCGACTTAAAATGTTTTTTCAATTTTAACTTTTTTTAAATTAAATTCTGAACTCCTTAAGTTTCTGTTTTTCAATAATAAAATATAAGTAAATAAAAAAATAAAAATAAAAATTTTATTAACTTTGTTTTCTTAAAAAAATTATCATTTTAAAAAAATGTACTGAGGGGGTGCTTAGGTTTTGGCCGATACTGTATATACATTTTAGGTAAATTTAATTTACTGAAATTTGAGACCACTTAAAAACTTAAAGTGCTAGATTTTTGGTTAGTACATCTGATACGTTTTCATCTGTTGGAATATACTGCAATTCAATCTCCTTTGCCTTCACGACATCTCTCACATGTAAATATTTGACAACAATGTGCTTGCTTCTTCCGTGTAAAACTGGATTTTTAGCTATACACTCAGCGCTTAAGTTATCTCCATAAGCAGATATTGGCTTGTTGACATCATAGCAGTTTATTTCACTAAGCAATCTTTTTAAATAAACTGCTTCTCTTGCTGCCGTAGATAAGGCTACGAATTCTGCATCAGTACTACTTAACGCAATATTGGGTTGTTTTTTGCTTTCCCAACTGACCGAACTTCCTGCGATAACAAATACCATACCAGTATAAGACTTGCGATCTTCCTTGCAACTAGCCCAATCAGCATCCACAAATGCTTCTGGCGGCTCAACTGTTTTAGAATAAACCAATCTAAAATCCAATGTTGCAGAAAGATACCTTAAAATATGTTCGGCACCCTTCAAGTTTTCAATATGAGGATTTGTATTTCTCTGCGCCAATTTCCCCACAGAATGAAGTATGTCTGGCCTGGTTGACATCGCTAAATACATAAGTGCTCCTATTAATGACTGATAAGTTTTAGGCTCAACTTGTTTACATTCAGTGCTGGTGCATTGTATTTGAAATCCAGGATCTAAGGGCGTTGATACGGGTCTGCAATGTGCCATACCATATTCTTGCAGTAGATTTTTAATATACTGCTTATGACCAACTGCAATAGAACCTGTTTCGACTTCTCTATCTATTTCCATCCCCAAAAAATGATTTACTTCACCACCATCAATAATTCTAAACTTTTCAGCTATCTTGCGTTTTACTACCTCTAAGTATTTTTATCACTGCAAGCAATCATGATGTCATCAACGTATACCGCTATCAAATTAAGTTTATTACCATCATTCGTATAGTAAAGGCACGGTTTGTTCTTACAAGGCACGAAACCAATTTCACGAATAGCCGTATGAAGAGTAGTATTCCATGCACGTCCGGACTGCTTAAGACCATACATTTAACGATTCAGCTTAAGTACTTTTTTTGGCTTAAACTCATCTGCAAATCCATCTGGTGGTTTCATAAATACCTCTGCTTCCAGCTTGCTGTTCAGATACTCAGTTGAAACATCAACGTGATGCAAGTTATGTTCTGCTGCTAATGCCAGCATCATTCTAATTGTTGAATAGCGGACAACTGGAGAAAATGTTTCGTTAAAATTGACACCAACCTTTAGCTACAAGTCGTGTTTTAAATCGCTGTACGTTACCGCTCTCATCTTTTTTCAAACTAAAAACCCACTTACAGCCAATTGTCTTCTTGTTTTTCGGTAAATCTACAACATCCCATGTATTATTGTCTATCAGGGCCTTAACTTCTTTTGTCATGGCATCCTTCCAATAATCACAAAAGTCATTATCATAAGCTTCTTTCACTATTTGGAGAATTTCAATATTTTCGTTTCTCATAAAACTGATTGCTTGGTAAACTTTTCTAGGTCTTCCGTTGGTACCCGTACGAATTAATTTTGGTCTACCTCTTCCTCTTGTAACTTCAACAGGAAATGCATTTTCATTCTCGCCATCACTATCTGAGCTGCAGGTTTCAAACTCTTCGCCACTTTCTTTATCTCGCTGAATGTTATCGATATTATCATCATCTTGTGCTTTGTTGTCATCTTTTAATTTGGTATTTTCATCTTTTGGGCTATAATTTTAGCAAAATTGTATGAGTGAGCTTCTGGACATATCCTCGAAAAATTTAAAATCTCTTTTCTCAATAACATTTCTGGCGTCGACATCATACAACCTATATGCTTTGGATGTTGTTGAATATCCGACAAATATTTAACTCTTACCTCTTGCTGCAAACTTTTTATGTTGAATCTTATCCAAAGCAAAGGCTGGTGAGCCAAAAACACGAAAGTGTTTAACGTATTTTTTATTTACATACTACGTACCATTGTCGCGAATAGCCTTAATTTTGTGTTCGGTCTGATTTTCTACAAGTCTTGAATATTTTAAATTTTTCAAACTCTTCGCTTTTGTGTTTTATAAAATATGCGAAAATCCAACGAGACATATCGTCAATAAAACTCACAAAATATCGCGCACCTCCAACTGATTGCGTATTCACTGGTCCGCAAACATCAGTATAAATTAATTTCAATAAATTCTTTGATCTGGTTCCACTTACGGAAAATGGTTGACTGCATATTTTACTTTGCATGCATGTACTACACGATATATATATGTCTTGGAATACTATCCGACTTCAAACCATGGACGGAATTTTTATTGAAAAGATCAATAAGGGCTCTAAAATTGAGGTGACCATAGCGATTATGCCAAAGAACTGCACTGCTAGCATTCAAACAATAATTAAAGGACACTTCTTGTGAAAACACAAAAAAATTTGAGCTTTTATTTGCTTTAAGTAACTCTTTACCACAGTTGTCTATAAATATGGAAGATTCTCGTTCGAACTTCAGTCAATCCATTATTTGTAGTTCGAACGACACTGTCAATCCATTATTTGTAACTCTCAGTTCTCGCTGTACCTTCATAGTGAATAGTCGATTAGCGGAATTTTTCTTACATTCTTACAAAACAAACAAAAAATTATACAAAAAAATATTCGTAGTACATATTATTCGTAATAGGTACATACTGACTTTAATAAATAAGCTTTATGTGCTATGCTAATATTTTTACATAGTAGAAATAACAAAAACTAAGAAAACCGCAAACAAAAAAAACAAACAAAATCAAAAATATAGTGCCCTTGATAATACTCTATATGAGTACCTCAAATAAAAAAATTGTGAAGTGGGTTCTAATGCAGAAATGCCTATTTTACTGTGAGTTATGAAGCTCTTAATGAAAACAATAGAAATAATAAATCTAATGAAAGCCTTTTTTTAACGGCAAAGCCAATTCTTCGTCAGCGATCAACTTCGCTTTGTTCAATGCCAAATAGTGATTCATTATCTTTACAGTTGCCTAGTACTTCTTCATATAAATCAGTAATATCATCCTCTTCAGGCTCGTGTTCATCACTTAATAAAGTTATCACTATAGATAACAGTAGCTCAAAACCCAAGGTACAAGTCGGAATGGACAGATACATAACCGTGGTAAAGCGTGGGCGAAGCCCGAATTCTAAAAAAATTTCATCTGCTCCAAAGATGTCTAGGGATAATAGCACATCATCTACCAATCGTCAAAATCGGTTTTCATTATTGCAAGTCACAGACGACAAGCCCGCTGCATCATCGCAAGTCTTTTAAGCCACCACCTATATATTTGAGAGAGAAAAATTCTAACGCCCTAATTAAAAAATTAGTCTCGGGCATTGGTAAAAACGCATTTCATGTTATTCCAATAAAGCGTGGTAACATTGACGAAACTAAAATTCAAATATACGAAGAAAAAGATTTCCGCAAAATAGTGACTGAATTCGAAAAAAATAAAACAAGTTCTTATACGTACCAGCTTAAGAGTGCCAAAGGTATGCAGATCATATTGAAGTGTATTGACTCTTATGTTAATCCCGAAGAAGTAAAAGATGCACTCATGATACAAGGATTTAAAGTAAAAAATTTTACCAACATAATTAATAGAGAGAAGATCCCCCAGCCTCTATTTTGTGTTGAACTGAAGCCGAATGATATACAGCTGAAAAAAAATGAGACACACCCAATTTATAGCCTAAAATACCTCCTATACCGAAAAATCACAGTTGAAGAGCCACATAAGCGATCAGGTCGCGTATAGTTACATAATTGCCAAGAATACGGCCACACAAAAACATACTGTAAATTACCCACTGTTTGTGTTGTTTACGGCGAATTACACGGCACTGCTAGTTCCAATAAGCCAAAAGATCAAAGTGATAAAAAATGCAGTAATTGTGGAGGTAATCACACCGCTAACTACAGAGGTTGTCCTGTGTACTCTTTTGTCAAACAGACTATGGTGCAAAAACCTAAATGAGCTCCATCTCAATCAACAAAAGCTTACTCCGCCACTTTTGCGCAATTGAGCCAACCAGTTACTTCCCGTGTATCGTATGCCGATGCTGCTAAAACAAATTATATTCCCGCACAAAATGTTTCCCCGCCAAATATTTCAACAAATACAAGCTCAAACTTTAAGTTTTAATCGCCTTGAAGCTACCATTGATAATTTAGTGCAAACTATAAATAATTTTACAAAAAATATGACTACCATGATGCAAGAAATGCTAGGAATGCAGAATACACTGCTTCAAACATTAATTAACAAGCCATGAACATGTTAAAAATATGTTTCTGGAACGCAAACGGCATTCGCCAGCATAAAAATGAACTTGAGCACTTCCTCATGGAAAAAAATATTGATATAATGTTGGTCTCTGAGACTCATTTGACTTCAAGGAGCTTATTTAAAATAAATGGTTACACTCTATATGATTCAAAGGACCCGAGGGGGAGAGCATGCGGTGGGTCAGCAATTCTAATTAAGTCAAGACTCAAACACTATGTCCTTGATAACATTTGTGAAGAACATCTACAAGCAACAAATATTTGTGTCGAAAATTTTGTTACAAATTTCGTGATATCATCAATTTACTCCCCTCCCAGATTCGCAATTACTGAGGATCAATTCGAGGAATTCTACAAATCTCTTGGCCCTTGTTTTGTAGCAGCTGGGGACTACAATGCAAAACATACGTTCTGGGGTTCGCGTCTTATTACACCTAGAGGTCGGGCATTGTTCAACACAATTTCAAAAATGGGCTTGGACGTCATTTCAAGTGGGGAGCCCACTTACTGGCCTACGGACATACAAAAAATTCCGGATGTTATAGATTTTGGAGTAATGAAAAATATCGGTAGGGAATTAATTCATGTTGAAGCTTCTGTTGATCTCTCCTCCGATCACTCTCCCACGATTGTTACAATTTGTAGCCCACTAAGAAGTGACTTCCCTGTCCCATACGTAAAGATGATCAACCGTGTTAATTGGCTGGGGTTCAAAAAATACCTAAGTAGCCATTGTACGGAAAATATTAACCTAAGAACACCAGGTGATATTGAATCTAACATTGAAAATCTTAACGAAAATATTAAACAGGCTGCTGAACATGCTACTACTTCCCATCCGCAGACTGGTTTTAATAGGATTTATTCTACAGACATTGAACGTCTTTTACGTGAAAAAAGGACAGCTAGAAGGGAATGGCAACAGCACAGATCACCCCAAAATAAAATTAGATTTAAAGAGTGCACTAGACGACTCCAAGAGCTGCTGGCATATGAAAAAACTGTATGTCTTAAAAATTATCTGGAAAATCTTGATGCCACACCTGCATCTAATTACTCCTTGTGGCGAGCTGCTAGAAAGCTTAAAACACCCGTTGAATATAGACCACCTCTGCGCACTTCTACCGGAGGTTGGGCCAGAAGCGATACTGAAAAAGGTAACATATTTGTTGAGCATTTAAAATCCGTATTTACCCCAAATACATGTACTGGTGTTGTTGATTTACCGAGTGTGGTTGCGCTACCCCCTCGACCCATAAAATTTAAGACGCGTGATGTTCAGAAACTAATTGCTGAACTCAACCCGAAGAAAGCTCCAGGTATTGATGGAATAAGTAACAATATGCTGATAAACTTGCCCCATATTGCAATTAGAATCCTGTTATTTATTTTTAACGCCATTTTACGACTGGAGTATTATCCACAAAGCTGGAAGCTTGCGAAGGTCAAAATGATTCCAAAGCCGGGCAAAGACCTTACCAAGGCTGAGTCATACAGGCCAATAAGTCTGCTATCAACAATGTCAAAACTCTTCGAAAAGCTGCTCATGACAAAATTGTCCCCAATTTTAACTGATAGTGGGTGCATCCCAGACCATCAATTTGGTTTTAGAAGTCAGCATAGCACCATTGAACAAACTCATAGATTGGTGCAATTTATAAGAAGAACTTTTGAAGAAAAAATGTATTGTTCTGCCCTGTTTATTGACGTTTCTCAGGCCTTTGATAAAGTGTGGCATGAAGGCCTTATTTTAAAATTAAAATCATATTTACCAATAAATTTTCTGAATTTATTAGAAAGCTACATAACTACCCGAAAGTTTACGATTGTGGAAGGAGAATTCATGAGTCTGCCCCAATCTATATCATCCGGTGTGCCACAGGGGAGCATACTGGGGCCAGTTTTGTATTTGATTTATACTTGTGATATGCCTGTGAGCAGCAATATCCATACATCTACGTTTGCCGATGATACAGCCTGCCTTAGTATGCACAAAAACCCGCACGAGGCGTCCCGATATCTTCAAGAACATATTACACAGTTAGAAATCTGGTTGAACTTATGGAGAATTAAAGTCAATAAACAAAAGTGTGTCCATACAACGTTTACCCTAAGAAGAGATACTTGTTCCCCCATTCGAATCAACAATCAAAATATTCCTCAGCATTCCCAAGCGAAATACCTTGGTATACACCTTGATCGAAGACTTACATGGAAACATCATATTGACTTTAAGCTAACTCAGATGAAACTTAAGTTATCTCAAATTCATTGGTTGATTGGCAGAAGTTCAACACTTAGTCTGGACTGCAAACTTTTAATATACAAGTCGCTTTTGAAGCCAATATGGTGTTACGGTATCCAGTTATGGGGCACTGCTTCAGCTTGCAATGTAGAGAGAATTCAACGAAGACAAAACAAAATTTTAAGATTAATAACATCTGCTCCATGGTATATTAAGAATTCAAATTTGCATCGTGATTTAAAAATGCCACTAGTGACTGAAGAAATTGCAAGATACGCAGGCAAATACTTAACAAAACTCGAGTCACATCCTAATCCGCTTGCTCGTAATATTTTGAATTTTAATGGTCACATCCGCCTAAAAAAGAGGGACACAAGGGCTCTTATACTCAACACTATAGATGGGAATGCTTGAAAATACATTTAATTTTCCTTTTTGATTATCACTACTTTGTATTATTTAAATTATCACTAAGTTTTGGCCGACACTGGTCGGGCTAAATAATTATATTTTAGCTTTAAGATTTGATCACTTATTGTTAGTTCATTTTTGAAGATACAATAAATAAATATATGTATTAAAAAAAAAAAAAAAAAAAATCTTTTGCTCGACAGTTTTTTGTAGTGTCCACGCTTCCCACATTTATAGCATTTAAAGTTTTTCTTGTCAAAGCTCTTGTTATTATTTGATGTACTATTTTATTTTAACGAAAATGCTTGTTGTACAGAAACAATTTCTTCTTTTTCAGTATGCTGGTTGCGTCTTTTCCACTCTTCTAAAAGCTTACCCTTCAGAACATCAAACGCCGGCAATACGTCCTTCGTTTCGATAGCTCTTACGAAGCTTTCGAAATCTTTAGCGAGACTTGTCAGCAAAATTATTGCTAGTAGCTCATCACCCAGAGTAATATTTACTTCGCTTAGTTTTTCAGCAATTTCAACAAACAAATTAAGATACTGCATCATATTAACAGCCTCCGACATACAATTTTTTATAAAGACTGACCTTTCTTATTGGTCCACATGGTTTATAAACACCAGCCAATTTATTCCATGCATTAGCAGCTGTTTCACAACTTTTTAAATAGCTTAGTTGAGATCGTTTGACTGAAAGCATAATGGTGGTTAAAGCTTTTTCGTTTTGTTGTTCCCATATCAATGCTTCTGCTGCAGCCTTTGCCTTTTTGCTGCATCCATTAGCTACACTCCATAGTTCCGAATGTCTGAGAACGCACTACATCTGGACACACCAAGTGTCATAGTTTTCTTCGTTTAATTTATAAATTTTATAAAGCGAATTCATTTTTAATCCAATTGAGTATTGCGACTAACGCCAAATAATGTGACCAACACAAACTATTCCTTGAAAAAAATTTTATTTTATTTGATACGAGTTATGGGCCCATAAACTGTTAATTCAAAGATTTATTTAGAACTCAAAAATATTATAAAGTTTTATTACAAATTATTAAAATGCAATTCAAAAGGATACTACGATTATTTTTAAAACAGAATAACAAGTAGTTGTAAGAAAAATATGCACAGGTGGAAAAGCAAATATAAATTGCATGAAATATTATTTCCAACAAAAACTCTTTAAAACATCAACCTTTTTAAAAAAATTCTTTTTGATTTTACTTAATTAGAATATTGCACATAAAATCAAGTAAGTTGTTACTTTTAATTCAAAATAATTATTTTTTATTTTTGTGAGGCGCAGCCTAATAAAGATTTTCTGCTTGCAAAGTTTTCCTGCTTAATAACTTTTTTCTGCACTGCCGACCTTTGGCCGGACTTAAAGATTTTCTCTACCATGGTGTTTCTTGGCACGGCGCAGCCTAATAAAGATTTTCTGCTTGCAAAGTTTTCTTGCCTAATAAAATTTTCCTGCATTGCCGACCAAGACTGCATTTTACCATTTTATCAACGGTATTCTCAAAAGCTTTAATATAATACCATTATTGGTTACATTCGTTAGAAAATACCGTATAATCACAATATTGTACTAGAATTTCAGAGGCCTATAACTCGGAAACATAAGTCTCGCCGTCAATTTTTTCGTTTAATATTTTTGTTTTATTTTTAAATTTTTTATAGGTAAGTGCACCAGGCAGATTAAATTTCTTTTTCGTTTTCAAACTTGTGCCCTTTCTGATGTGAAAATGATATTGCGATGATACGTACTTATTATAATTCTGTTATAAGTATTGTTTTATGTTCATTTAACTATTTTCCAAAGCAAAATATATAAATATAAGAAATTTTCATATATTCCAAAACTCATCACTTTTGCCAGTAGTCGGCACCCATGTTCCTATGTTCGGCAATTGATGACCCTACATAAAATTTTCTTCTAAAGAACAGGCGACATCATGATACAATTATATTAGGTACATGCACAAGCCCAGCCTGTTACTGTATACATTGCATATAATTGCCAAAGTTTGTTTACAAGCTGCAAAAATGTCAGTGTATGTGTGTAAATAAAATGATTAAAGTGTTGCCAATGAATTTACAAATGACTGTGTAATTGGAACATTGAAGAAAATTGCACTGCACATCTTTTGTGTAGGTTAAAATTAAAACAAAAATAAATAAAAATTGAACATGGCCTACACATGTGAGTCGAAATTACAAACTCTCTAACTACACCCAGATTGGCAACACTGAGTAACTATAATCATGCATGAATGCCGCGTCTGCAATTGTACTTTAGTTACCCTGTAATTGTTATTTTTATAAACAAAAGACATTTGTTTCTGACAATTTTTTGTGTTTTTATACCAACAAAATACATGTGTTTTTTGGTGTTGTATTTTTGTTGTAGTTGTGCATGTACCTAGTACAATTGTATCATGGGCGACATTTTATAGGAATTCAATCTCATATTTATATACAATAAAAATTATTTCAATTTTTATATTTCTGACTAGAATCTAATATGGAAATGGTGCCTTCTCTTACTTCTTATTTTATTTTTCAGGATTCTGCGTAATATTGGTGCATAGTTATCTTTCCTAAGGTGATAATATTTGAACGAATTATTAATTATACTGGAGGAACAGGGCCTTGCGAACGAAAAGATATATTGTATCGTTTACCAGCTACTAGAGCACCTAATCCAGACTCCACTCAGGAACAGCGTTGCCGTTTTGGTTACTTTTAACCAAAATTGGTTAATTTTTTTTCCAATGTGTACTTGTGTACTTTTCTTCCATTTTGTTTACTTTTTTTATACATAAACCTTTTTTATGTGATAAATTAAATTTTGATAAACTATCACGTTTTTGAATTTGAATGAATTTGCGTGACTAAAATCAAATATGGATGTGGTTAGCAAACTTAACAGATAGTAAAGAAAAAGAAATTTAATAGTTTATGACCGGGTTTACATCTATGTGCCAAATGCCACACAAGCGTAATAAAAGCGTAACCAAGTAATTACTAATGAAAAACTATGTGATTCAGACATGTATTTATTAAGTTAAACAGTTTCATATATAATTAAAAGACAATTTTATAGAATCCAAAATGATTGAAAACTGTTTAAATCAATAAATATATGTCTGAATCAAACAGTTTTTCATTAGTAATTAGTTGGTTACGTTTTTTTGGGCAAATGTCACACAAGATATGCCAGATGTAAGCTCAGCCTAATAAAAACATTGGTCTTGTAAATCAAAATTAAGATAATTCTTTTAAAACTTCAAGAAAAAAGAAATCAATTGAAAAAGAAAATATTTAAAATCCAAATAAATAATTAATTATTAGCTCGACAAAATTAAAAAAGATTTTTTCTCCTTTGAATTTATCAACTGATTCTAGTTAATTTGGGTGTACTCAGTCTGCCTCTATCAGCTTTAGTTTTCATGATATAGCTTTTTTATACCCTCCACGGTAAGTGAGGAGGGTATATATCAGTTTTTCATTCCATTTTTTCCAAAAATATAATTTTTTGTGCAATTGCTAGCTGATTAACGGGAATTTTATCTATGCAGTATTATTCAGAACGTTATTTTTTCTTCACTCCAATTGCATATCGGAAGTTAGTGGCTTGTAAGAAGTGGTTTATTGCAGTTGGCAAAGTTTATTAAAAAAGTGTTGATCTAAATAGAAATCAGTTCCAATAGAAAACAGTGTAAAAATTACGCTGAGACATTTTGTTATATTTGTGGATAATACACCTTTAAAGAAAACATAAGACCTATTTCGGAATGTGGTGACCAAGATAAAAGCTGATAAAAGCCCCACACATTGTGTGCAATACTTGCTGTGTAAATTTGCAGCAGTGGACTCAAGGAAAACGAAATAAGCTTAAGTTTGGTGTGGCGATGGTTTGGAGAGAGCCTAGAAATCATTTGGACGACTGTGACTTCTGTTTAGTGAGTATTGCTGTTATTAATAGGAAAAATCGAAATAAATGGCAGTATCCCGATTTACAGTCAGCGCGCCGTCGAATTCCCCATTCCGAAGATGTTCCAATTCCAAAACTGAAATATTCTTCAGAGCTGAGTTCGGAGTTTGAACACAAGGAGAAAGGTTTCACCAAGATATCAAAATTATGGAGAATCGGTACCAGGGAAGGCGGGATACACATATGATGGCAGACTACTGTTGGAATTTGCAGAGACTCTAATCCGGCTGTTCATTCCAGATTGTCTCTTAAAAGAAGCTTTACATTGTCTCTTAAAAGAAGCTTTACATTAAGTTGCATTGTTGCGGAAAAGCAAAATTGTAAAATTTTCAAAATATATAACAACAACCACATAGAAAATTATTTTGTACAAAAGATGCAAAATTGTCAGGGTCTGAGTAAGTGCAAGATTATCAGGGTAAATTTTGCAAAGTTGTGCAACTTTTTATGGCATTGCCAAACCAAAAAAATGGACAAAAAGTATTTATAAAACCAGCCTACCACCAAATTACAACGCAGGAATACCTAAATGTTTTTCTTTTAAGTAAAAAAACAAGTGGAAGATATTTTCGGACCAAATAAATTAATTAAAAAATTATGAAATAAAATTTGTTTTAAAAATTCTTAGCTAGAAAGAAAAGAAAGAAAGAAGAAGAAATCTTCAAATTCGATTTTAAGATAACAAGTACATAATATTGTTGTTTTCAAAAGACCTACATATGGCTCAAATTGTTGTTGCAATTTGGTTGAATAATACCAATATTAATATTGATATTTTTACTAGTGAATTTATTACAGAATTAATCAGCGAAGTTCCAACACTTTGTTTCAGCATTTATACAAACTCTCTTACTAATTAAGAAACATTCGAGTACAATATATCTTTGCACATATTGTGTTGCTTTATAGACAACTAAACAAATGTATGTAAAGTATATATTAAATTACATTTTATTTGTATTACTTAGAACTTTTTAAGAAAATTTAGCTTTATCACCCTGTATTGGCACCAGTTAGAAGTTTCAATTGTTTCAATGATACATATACAAAGAAGATAACGATAACAAAACATTTCTTTGATTAAGTCGACTTAAGCGATTATTCCATGTAGCCACAGACACACTTCACTATAAAAAACAGTAGATACATATATTAAATACATGAACATTTTGGTTACTTTTTGTCGGCTTTGGATACTTTTTTCTCATATTTTGTTTGATTGTTTGTTAGTTTTTTTAAAAGTTACTCTGTATTAATAAACAGAGAATTATTTGGCCGAAAGAAAAACGCCAACACCAATTATGGACAACCAATTGTCCCGTGATGAAAATATTATAAAAAAATATGAATTAGTCCGATCCAGTAAAAGGAAAGTTGATTGATGAAATAAAATTTTGTTGAAAATTAAATTTTGTTGATTTTTTTTTAACGAATACATACATACATATGAATATATGTATGTATAAATATAATATAAAATTAAAGCCTGACGCCAATATTTTTAACGAATTCAATCAGAGTTAGAATATCTTTGAAGTTGCCATTCTTGAAAAAATCTTCCAAGGAGATTGAATTACAAATAGTAGGGAAATTCGCTCTTTGAAGAGCATATAAACCGCAATGAAAAATTACATGTGAAACGTCTTCAGGAACATTACAAATTTCACACAAATCGGATGGTACAAGATTCATCTTTGAAAGAGTTTGATTGCAGAAAGCGTGTCCAGATAGGATTCTATTAGCAAGTTTCAGATCAGCCAGTCCGAATTTAGAAAAGTCAAAGTCAGTAGCCAAAAACCATGGTATTTTCCCCACAATAGGGAAAAGTCGCCCATACAAAATACCCTTTGTCGTACGAATTGTGTCATACTCTCTCTGCCAATCAATCCTAAGCATAGAACCAATGGCACAAATTCCGTCCGTGTACGTCCAGCCCACCGTCACGCAAGAACCAACCCTTCGTGCCTCTCTGGCTGCCTGATCCACTAATTCATTGCCAGCAATGCCAACATGACCAGGAATGTAATGAAACTCAGTAAACGTAATATTTGATGAACCAATTTTAGAGCGAATATTTGATGCAATATAATTCGGGTTGTCCATATCAGTAATTGTATGAAGTGCAGCTTTAGAATCAGTCAAGATTGCAACATAACTAAATTCACGAGCAATTGCAAAATCGATTACTTTCTCAATAGCCAACAATTCAGCAGTCGTAGATGATAAAACTTTACGGGTGAAAAAGGAATTTGAAGTATTATCCTCCATGTAGACGTATGCAAATCCAGAGATTGATTCACTGACCGAACCATCAGTATAGATTAATTCAAAGTTCTTTTCTCTGAGATAATTTCTTTTTTCCAGAAAAATTGCCATTGATTGAATCCGATTAGACTCAGATTTAGAACCAGAAACACCTTTAAAGAAATCCACATCAATTGAAAATTTATGCTTACGAGTTGTTGATGAAATTATTGATCCCATGTCAGTGAAAATAAATTTGAACTGATTAAAAACTTGAAAAATGCTTGTATCTAGAATCACATCCGAATCTATAAGCGACTTAGCAATAGGAAAACCAAAAGTAAAAGCCTTTGTAATTTCTTTGGCAGTGGTGAACGAAAAACGATATTTGGGTGGCAGCTCAGCGGCCATATGATATATAACATTTATTGGTGTGGATTTGATAAGTCCAAGACTTCTTCTAAGGACTTCATTCAAATAAACATTCAATTTGCTAAGTGCCCTTTTTGATATGTTAGAAAAAGAAGAAACAGCATATTCAATTTTCGTACGAACATAAACTTTATACAGTTGAAGAGCCCTTGATGGCGTAATGCCAAAACGACAGCTACTGAGTATGTTGATAAAACTGCAAGATTTTCTAGTGTTATTAACAATATGTGTTGCATGTTGAGCTGAAGAGTTATTCGAGGCAATAATTCTACCAAGATATTTAATTGATGAAACTTCAGGAATGTTTGTAGCATTTAATGAAATATTAAGAGTTCTAGATCTTCTACTGAAATTAATTGCATTGGTTTTTTCTGGATTAAATGATAATCTTCGATCTTTACACATATCATGAAAACGAGTCAAGCTATATTGCAGCATTAATCTGGCGTTATCAAAATCCAAATCAAAACAAACTAGGAAAAAGTCATCAGCAAATTGAAATAGTAAGGTGTTTTCTGAATTAATCTTATGTTAATCAGCAGTAAAAATATTAAAAAGCAAGGGTGATAATGAACTGCCCTGTGCCAAGCCATTGTCCGCTACAACAGATTGGTTTCCCATAACTAAGAATCTGTTTGCCAGAAAGGAATTTAACCAATTCACCAAATGCGAGTTCAAATTCAATCCCAAGAGTAAATTGCATAATAGAGCACGATCAGTAACATCATATGCTTTGTCAATATCCAGACATACTCCGACTGTGTGATAACCTTTCTTCTTCAATAATTCGACAGTATTAATAACATCATTTATGCAATGAGTAGTAGATCTTTTCTTTCTGAACGCATATGACCTCTCAGGAAGATAATTGATTTTATTCATAAAATCCTCAATATGTAATTTAATCAGGTGCTCTAGTGCTTTCAATACAACCGACATAAGACATATTGGTCGATGATTCTCCAACAAAGCAGGATCTTTATTCTTTTTCGGTACCGGACACACTTTTATCTTACGCCAAATGTCGGGAAATGTACAATTTTCAAAACAATGAACCATAAATGAAAACACTGATTTTTTGTTAGTATCGGATAGACCAGATAAAATACGATATGAAATACCATCAAGACCTGCAGCCGAATCGAGATTTCTAGATTTCAAGAAACTCACAAAATCCCCATAACAAAGCGGTGGAATTTCGTTATTATGTACAATGTTCACTACAGCCTGAGATGCGTTGGGATTACCGGACAATCTGTCTAAAAATTTCTTTATTTCCACAGGAGTCCATGAATTATTAAATTTTTTATCACATTTGTATTTCTTCAAATTTGCCATTTTCTTCCAGAGAATATTCATATTGGTTCGTCGTGATATTTCATCCAATAATTGATTAAACGATTGTTTTTTTCTTTCAGCTATATGAGCCTTTAAATTGTCTTCTGCAGCAATATAAAGCTCACAGTCAGACATTTGTTTAGTCAAATAATATTTCTTCTTAGCTGCATTCCTCAAACGAAAAAGTTTTGTTGAATCTGCATCCCTCCAAACCTTCGGAATAAATTTATTCCTGACATCTGTACGAACAGTGTTTCTTTTACGAATTGTTTCGACCTGGCTTTGAAAATCAGTTAAATTGCTGCCAACGTTCATGTTATAAATTTCATTGTAAAACTTTTTTTTAGCTAGAAAATTAATCCGGTCAACCGTACGAAACTCGCCTTTAAGAGAAATTACTATAGGACGATGATTGCTGCTCGTTATATTAGTGTCCACTGCAGACCAAGAATATTCGCCATGAAAATTGTAAGCAAAGGTTACATCCAACGTTGATGGTGTACAAGAAGCGGTGGAAAAAGTAGCACTGCCATTATTAAGACATAAAAATCCAAATTCATTTACAATTGACTCCAGAGCAACACCTCTTGAATTTTCATAGCCAACACGCCATAAGTGTGACTTAGCATTAAAATCACCGCAGACTAAAGAAACACCTCGTAAAGAAGTCACATACAAGAAAAGTTTCTCATTTCCATAGAAAAAGTGTCATTCCGCATACTAGGTGCACAATAAACACAAATAATATTAAAGTTTCTCTTCAAGTTAAGAGTTGAGATCGCCAAAATATCAGCATTTGTTGTGTAATTCAAAATATTATATTTAATTTCCTTATTTATATAAAAACCCACTCCACCAAAACCATTATTTCTATTTTTGCAAACAAAGTTAAAATTTGCTAGGCTGGTGCAAGAATTATCCACCAGCCAAGTCTCTATAAGTGCAGCAATTCTTATATTATTTCTTGATAAAAATAAATCAAGTAATTCCTTGTTCCCGGGGTGTTTTAGACTTTGAATGTTGTACTGTAAAATATCCATCTTGATTAATTTAAATTTGTGAGTAACCTTTCGGAGGCAACCGATTTACTCTATCAACAAACAAACCGATTTACTCTATCAACAAATAATTCATGCTTATATTCACATTATCTCTAAGAGAGAACAAAAATTTCTTAACTGATTCCATGTCAATAAAATATCTTTTGATTTGTCTGTTAAAAAAAGCCGTAGCTTGTTGCGAAGTTTGCAATAAATAATTCATTGCTTTATTATGGTTTTCATCATCAACTTGTGTAGTGGGTAGTGGTCTTGAATGTCTTGCTTGTGAACGTGTCTTCATACCATGAGAGTTATCAATCTCACCTAATTTAGGTAAATTATACGAAAGAGGAAAATCATTGTCCTTCAAAATATCCTTGTTTTTGGATCTGAGTTTGTGCATTTAGATTTTCCCTATAGCGGTTCATATTAAGCTTGGCAACCTTGGCATACGGCAAAAATTTATGAACATCTTTTACTGCGTCTCGATGATTATCACGAGTCTCTACGGATTGATTTTTTACCAATGGAGGAAAATTATTATTGTCATCATCATCCAAAATTGAAAAACTGTTAGAAAAAACGCTGGAATAACGATCACGAGCTTCTTTTAAAGATAGATTTTCCACTGTCATCATTTTCTTGATAGCAAAAGCCTTGGCACGAGCTGGACATTGTTTATATGTAGGTGAATGATTGCCCTTACAGTTAACACAGACAACAACACTACATGCAGCTTCTTTAGCATGTTGGTTAAAGCAATCTCTGCAGAGATCTTGATTGGCCTTACAATGTTGTGCAAAATGATTAAAACGATAACACTTGTAACACTGAGCGAAAGATATAAAATGTTTAACGGAAATTCTGATGTAACCAAAATAAATTTCGCGTGGAATTTCATTTCCTTTAAAAATAACTTTCATATTTCTTGAATTTATTATTTCTTCAATGTCATCCACACCTTTTGTTCTCCGCGTCATACGAATGCAACGAATTATTTCAATGGGTGACGAAATACCATTCAAAAATTCTTCCTCCGTGATATCTGTAGGTATATCGAAAACTATAGCCACCTTGGAGACAAAATGAGCAAAGATTTTGACAGTAAGGCCATTTTCCAACAATCTCTTGTCATCAGCAAAGTTATTTGCTGCACGATAATTTTTAAAAACAATTTTGCACCTTCCATAGCCAATCTTTGCAACTTCAATAACATCTTTTATTTGCAATGTAACAAGAAGTCTGCTGACTGTGATGCCATTTAAATATCTTCTAATACCCGAATTGTCAAAAGCGTCCACATATAGCATAAATGGTCCCTTATGAGTCTCATCATAACGATATAATGGTTGGTCCTCACGCGCACGATTGGTGTCAACCCTAGCTTTGTCCACACCTAAGTCTGTAACGTTAATCTGATCTGACTTACCTTTAGAATTCGTGTCCATCTGGTCGCAAGTTGATCCATCATTTCTAGGCTTCTTGAAAGCATTATGGTTCCTCACATTTTGTGCCGGAGGACCACCACCTCCGGCATCATCCATTCTCCTCTTGAAATTCAAACCGATTTATTTAATCCAACAGCAATCACGATAAGAAAAATTCCAAAAATCCAAAAGATTACAAAATTATTGACGTTTTATTTTCCAGAAATTGTGAAAAAATTCCTAGTAGGCGACGCACAATTTGTTCAATAAAACAAAAAACAAAGATGGCAGTGCCCGAAAAATTTATTCTAGAAATTTATTAGTAAGAAAATTCTTTTTTTTTCAATGAATAGAAACAAAGTAAGCCGCGCACAAAATGGCTGAATAAAATTTTTCACAAAACGAAAATTATTATTATTATTCCGCACACGTCTGTTCACTATGAATAATCCAATTACAATGTTTCTCATATTTTGGTTACCAAAAAAAAAATGTGGTTGTGGCAACGCTGCTCAGGAGTCTTAGAGGGTATAGTTTTACTGTGCATCACATTAATACTGCTGTAACGTTTCATCATCACAACCAGAGAATCTGAACGGGCTGTTATTCCCAATGCCATCCTGTTTAGATGCTTTCTCAGTCTGTGATAATAGATTCCTAGATTATATATTATAATAATTTATTCGACCTTTTTTATTAACTATAACTATTATAATTAGTGTTTTTATGAGAATTTTTACAATTTAAGTTTAAAATTCGTAAACGCACTAATAATCCCAAAATTATATTTTACTTGTTCAGTAAAATATTTTTTAATAAAATACATTGAAATTGATTATTGAGGGGTTTAGCTGGATCCTATGCGCATTTCACTGTTGCTAATGCAGATCATCAGGGAACCTTTACCCAAAGTTTCTTAGAACAACTAGAGTTATTAAAAAACATGTTGATTATTGAGTTCTTGTTTCAACTTTGTTATTTGTTGTTGAGCTTCTCATTTATTTAAATGAAAGTTTATAACATAATAACTCTAGTTGTTCTAAGAAACTTTGGGTAAAGGTTCCCTGATGATCTGCATTAGCAACATTATCATTATCATTCAGTGCCTCGATGCAGGGAGATTAAACCAGTGGTGTTCCTTGGTATTTCTGATCTGCATCCATATATATTCTCGGATTTTACGCGATCCAGTGTCAGAAAACAGTTCAATGGATGTACTGGCCAGGGCCAGTTTGTTTGCATTTCCCTTTCCATCGTCAGTAGCACCTTTCAGGATAAAATTGTGAATATGTGTATCTCAATGGCATAAACTTCTGATAAAAAGATAGTGGAGATCTGAAACGATCAGAGCCTTTCCAGGTATGATTGCTCCCATTGGTTATTTGCGCAGTCCCTGTCTGTGATTCTTTCCGAGATGTTGATTACTTCTTGTTTAGCAGGAGTTTCTATAACAATCATCAGAGGTGTGAGCTCAATGAGGACTTATATAGGCGCTGTTACACGGAGACATACTAGCCTCAGTAATTCTCCAACTGATGTCTGATCGTAGCTAGCCTGATCCTTTCCGACCAAGCAACAGTATCATAAGTGATGATAAGTTTCAGTATCATGGTGTATATTCATCTTAAGGTTTTGCGTGTGCAACTCTATGTTTTTCCTGCATAGATATACTCACTTTTAGTGCTTTTATTGCCTTTTAGATAATCGCTTCTAAATGCTATCTCCATAAAACCTTTGAGTCACTTTCATGTACTTGACCTCAGATGAGCTTTCTAAAAGCACGCTATCTACTGGGATGGTTTGCCATAGTAAGAGTGTCCTCCTACTATTGAGGTTAAAAATTAACGCTTTTGCCGAGTTGATATTCAACCATATTTCATATTTACAATCATATAATTTTCTGTTATTTCATGAAGTAATTATCTTTTCTGAATTACAAAATTGCAACTTTTCTAGGATCTTCAGTTCAATAAACTAATAATAAAAGTTCATACCGAACTTAGGAAACTGTATGCCTGGTATAGAGTATGTAGTATGTATACTCCATACGTATTACTATGCCCACTAGTGGATAAACTCATTTTAAACAAATTTTTTTAATAGCAGTGGCAAGAGAAATGATTACTATACTATTTTGCAATTTTTGAGCTTAATATGAGAAAATTCTAGTTTTCCTATAGTCGGCACACCCCTGCCGACAATTGTAAATCATGAAAAATTTTGTTCCCAATGGCGGCACCCATTAAAATAAGCAAAATAAATATATTTTATTAAAATTTTCAAATTAATATTAATAAGTTAGTTGATTTGAATCCATGGAAACCGGCACTTTTAAGAAATTACTCCATTTAATGTGAACACTCACTTGTTTAAGTTGGAATCACCACTAAAAAATGTCTTAAAAAACAGGCATAATCATCCAAGCCAAAAATATATCATATACTCATCTCATTCAAATTTACTCAATGTTTAGAGAGAAGGAAGTATATTTCTAATAAAAATCAGATTTTACTTACATATATACAGTGTTGCCATAAGTTGTAAGAGGAAAAGTGCTAAATTGTAGAAATAAAACTGCTAAAATGTTCTACGGCACACACAACAAAGTGCTAAATTTTTAGTTTCTCTAATTTCTTAAGCGGCCCATACACTTGCAATGAAATTGTGAACTTTTTGTATTTCATATCATCGCTAACGTGTATATCATATTCATAGGTTGCACGATACATTTTTTCATAACAAAGAAAATATAATTAAGTATATTGTGTAATGCTTTGGCAAAATTATATACATAGTATTATGTTAAGTTTTTTTACTATAAGAAAAATTTCGCCACATTTTTTGAATGATTTGTGTCAATCATTTCATTGTATAGGTCAATCGGACAATAATATAGATGATGGTGTTGTGTAAATTGTGCGAGATTTGACATTTTTTTTTTCGTGACCCAAACGATGTGAATAATAACATATGCAATAATATTTTGTGCATAGGCCGCTTGATATATTTAATTTATAAATTTTGAATCAAGCTGCAACTGGAATACCAAGAAAGGAAAAATCTTTAAGAGTGTTAAATAGAGTAAGTTAAGTAAAAATATATTTATTTTCTACATAGATAAATCAGATGAACCGATTTAATTGACAGATATACAATAACCTTACTAACACTATAAGGTCTGAAAAAGAATAAAACTTAAAACAATTTTTGTTAATTTATGTTGGAGCGTTTCCCTAAAATACAACTCTGCATGTTCTTTACTCTTCATACATTTCTATGTTATACACATTATTAGTTTAAGTTCTTTAGTTTATTCATTCTTTAATAAACGCTAAAATTAACAGGTTATGGGCCCAGATGCGGCAAAAGTTTTAAAATTGAAAAATATAAAGAAAAAATAAATATAATTGAATTCGCAGTCATCAAGGAAAATGAGTTCCTCAATTTACCAAGCAGATAAGCTAGACAATACAAACTACGACACATGGTGTATTCAAGTTAAGCATAGCATATTAGTGGACTCGGAGTTATGGTCGATTGTAAGTAGAAAATTGGCTAAGCCAGCTGAAGCGAAGGCAGCAGAAGCATGTGTCAAATTGGATGAAAAGGCTCTTGCTACAATAATGTTGTCCGTAAAGCCGTCTCAGCTGAGCTATATAAAAAACTGTGAAACGGCGTTTGATGCATGGAAGAAGCTTGGTAATATTTATATGCCCAGCGGCCCTCTACGTAAAGTGAGTCTTTACAAGAAGTTACTCAGTCTGCGTATGACTGAAACTGCAACAATGACGGAATATCTAAATGGTTTTATTGAAACTTCGGACAAATTGGCTGAGGTCGGAATTATATTAACTGAAGAGCTTTTGGTTATAATTTTATTCTCAAGTAGTGGGAGCGGGAGAATTTCGATATAGCAATGCAAACCAGGGATACATTACCTGATCTTGATGTTTTAAGGCTGAAATTGGTAGAGCAAGGCGACCGAAGAGCACATCAAAATGAAAACGAAGCTGCCTGTGTTGTAAGTCAACAGGCCTTTGTGGCACGATCTGGTTGCCATAGTAAAACTAAGAGCAATTATAATCAAAATGGCGGCAGTAGCGGAAAAAACTTAAATGCTACAACTGTGGCCATTTTGCAAAAAACTTCAAAAGTACAAGAAACAACGCAGAAAAAGGAGAACAACATCGTTCATTCGCAATGCTTGCGGCCTGTAATGGTGATAGTTTTGATAAAAATTCATGGTGCGTCGACAGCGGTGCGACTGCGCATATTTGCTGCAAACGTGAATTGTTCTCAACGTTCGTAGAACATACAGACACAATTACACTAGCATGTAATAATTGTATACAAGCAGAAGGTAAAGGGGATGTTAAAATAAGAACGGAAAGTGGTGAAGTGAGTTTGCGTGACGTTCTTTATGTTCCTGGAATTATTGGCAACTTTATACCAGTTGGAAGAGCAACACACATGAATTTTAACATACATACTAATGATGCTATTCGGTGGCACAATCGGTATGGGCATCTTAATTTTCGAAGTTTGAATGATTTGGAATCAAGAAATGCTGTAAATGGCCTGCAAATGAGGACAATACCACGAGCTTTTGATTGCAAAACGTGCATGAAAGCAAACATTAATTCACAACCGTTTCCTACTGGTACAAGCAAAAGAGCTGACAGCTTGTTAGACTTGGTGCACACAGATGTCTGTGGGCCAATGAACACACCATCAATTGGAGGCTCACGTTACTTCATTACGTTTATTGATGATCACTTAAGAAAAATGTTTAAATGTTTATTTTTTGAAAAACAAGGGCGAAGTGTTTGGAAAATTTAAAATGTTTAAGTCTTTAGTAGAAAATGAAACTGAAAGGAAAATCAAAGCTATTAGAAGCGATAATGGAAAGGAGTACATCAATAATCAGTTTGAAAATGTCTTAGATGAAAATGGGATAAAAAGACAGCTTACAGTTCCGTATACTAGGCAGCAAAATGGTATAGCCGAGCGAACAAACAGGACGATAGTAGAAATGGCTCGAAGTATGGTGATGAACAACTATGGGCAGAAGCAGTAAATACTGCTGTATATATTCGGAACAGATCAATAACGAAAGTATTGAAGGACAAGACACCATATGAAATTTGGTATGGTAAGAAACGCAGCGTAAGTCATTTTCGGATTTTTGGTTCACCAGCAGTGGTACTTGATAAAACACTGTCGAAGAAGTTTGCAGCAAAGGGGAAGGATTATACGTTTGTCGGATATTCTTCAACTGCTAAAGCTTATAGGCTATACGATGTTAATGATAGGAAGATCATTGAAAAACGAGATGTCAAATTTTGTGAAGACGACATTCAGAACAAATATGGAACAACGGATTTTGATTTTTTCAATATTCCAAAATTGGTTAATTCGTCAAACAGTGTAATAGTTGATGCTGGCGATTGTATAGAAAAAGCATAAAGTCAGAGTGATGAAGATGAATATCAGTCGAGCTCAGAAGCTGGTTTCATGGGATTTGAACAAGAACGAAATGAATTTCAACAATCTCAAAGTACTTTTGCGCAAACCAGAGGTCGTGGTAGACCAAAGAAAATATCTTCAGGTAATGTAGTTTGTCCTAAAAAATCTCAAAATGTATTAGGTTTTGCAGATGGCGGTAGTACTAAAATTGATATACCCCAATCCTATAAGGATGTAGTTGGCAGTAAACATTCTAATTATTGGAAAGAAGCAATGATGAAAGAACATCATTCGCTCAGAGAGAATGATACGTGGTCGTTAGTTGGCCTGCCATCTGGCAAGAAGGTGATTGGAAGTAGATGGGAGTTTAGTCTTAAAAAAGATGAAAAAGATTGGTTCAAGGCCCGACTGGTTGCAAAAGGGTGTAGCCAGGAATATGGTATAAATTATACCGAAACATTTTCACCGGTTTTGAGATTGTCCACTATACGCATGATCTTTGCACTTGCTGCTGAGAAGGAACTTTATTCACATCATGTAGACGTATCAACCGCTTATTTAAATAGCAGACTAGAGGAAGAGATTTATTTGAAGCAGCCTGATGGATTTGTTGATGAAGAAAATCCTGTTCGGTTTTTACGTTTGAAAAGGGCTATTTATGAACTCAAGCAATCAGGCCGTGCATGGAACAAGACACTAGATGCAGTGATTCGCGATATTGGTTTTAAACCTTGTGACAGTGAGCCTTGCTTATATAGCGCATACGAAAACGGCAGTATATTTTGACGACATACTGATTGATTGTACCGAGAGAGAAGACGTGGAAAGTATAGAGACAAATTTCGGGAAAATTCAAATTAGTTGATAATGGTAATGTAAAACATTTCCTAGGTATGGAAATTGAACGAGAAGGTGATACTGGAAGAATCAGAATAGGACATAAACAGTAAATAAAAAAGCTCCTGATAAATTATGGAATGGAAAATTGCAGGGCAGCATATACACCGCTTGATCCGGGCTTTCAAATAGGATGCCAGAAAGAAAACTGTCAACGTGTAAACTCTGATCAATACCAATCAATAATTGGAACATTGATGTATCTGGCGATAAGCACTAGGCCAGATATTTTGCACTCCGTTGTGAAATTGATACAAAAAAATCAAGATCCACACCATGAACACGCAGAAGCTGTTAAACATGTGTTGCGATATTTGTCAACAACAAACGATTTAAAATTAGAGTACTACAAAACAGACAAACAACCAGAGTTTCGTGGATGCGGATTGGGCCAGTTGTACCCAGGATAGAAAATCTTATACTGGTTATTCATTTCTTATGGCAGGATGTGCATTTAGTTGGGAACAAAAACAGCCCAACATAGCACTCAGTAGCACAGAGGCTGAATTTGTGGCTTTGTCCACTGCAGCTAAAGAAGCAGTGTACATTAAACGATTATTGGGCGAAATAGGTTGCTATTCATCTGACGGACTTTTAGTAATTTTCGGCGACAATCTTGGAGCTCAACATTTGGCCAAAAACCCCGTACTACATGGAAGATGGAAGCACATAGATGTTAAATCCCAGCATGTGAGGGAAGTTGTTAAAGCGAATCATATTGAAATACGTTATGTATCAAACAATAAAATGTCTGCGGACATATTGACTAAGAATTTGCCTAAATTTAATCATGTAAAGTTTGTAAAATCTCTTGGCTTAAAATAGTATTATTTGTCAATATATAAATATATATACATATGATTTTTATCGAAAGATATGCAGATTTAAGAGGGCGTGTTGGAGCGTTTCCCTAAAATACAACTCTGCATGTTCTTTACTCTTCATACATTTCTATGCTATACACATTATTAGTTTAAGTTCTTTACTTTATTCATTCTTTAATAAACGCTAAAATCAACAATTTAGTATTTCAAATGGTGTATGTACTTTAATATATTTTTACCCATATGTGCATCTGAGAGCGGTTCAATTATATAATATATGTGACAATAAGGAGAAAGTGCTTAAGTCATATTTTACCGTTTTGCGGGAGAGCACTTACTTTTAAGCGTTCAAGTAGATTTTCAGAAAAGTATTCTTTTGCAGTTAAGTTGGGAAATTACCTGTTAACCTTTATTTTTTTAAATAAACATCGTTCTACACACTATAAGTAATACATTTAAGTTGAAATATACCAAAGTATGTATAACCTAAATTAAGTTATTATTCCAAATGAGATTCGAAGTCAAAAAAATATAAGTCGCAAATCATAATGCTATAACTTCCTGAAAAATACCACAAATTAATTGAGATTTTGACCAGGAGTACTTTTGAATATGCAGATTACGGAGGTACTATTTACTCAAATTTAGCTTACCTCGACTTAAGCACTTTTTCCTTTTTGCCACAGATATATATGTATAATAACATATAATATTAATTGGATCGAAATTTGTATTAAGGAATTATCTGTGGAAAATTTATAAATGTAATGAAATAAAAAAGTGCAAAAAATGCTAAATAGTTTAAAGAAAGTGCTAAACTAGCACTTAGCATTATTTTCAAAATCTTTAGTGCTAAATCTAGCATTGCACTAAAGATTGATCTGATACCAATATTGACTGCATTGGGTGGAAAATACTCGTACATCAAATAGTCACAAATGAGTACTGGAACTTTAGCTGTCCATAACTCGGAAATGAAGGCTCGCCGCCAATTTTTTAATTAATTTTTTTTATATTGTTTTTTTTTAATTTTCTATCGGATAGGATGGCCGAAGCATTATTATTATTAAGGCGGCGGAACGCCGACATAATTTTCGCCGGCTCAAATAAGCATATAAAAATTTAAAGAGAAAATAAAAATTGACACTGAAAATCGATTTAAAATTTTTTTCTCCGAAATTAGTATTTTTGAGCAGATAAAGTGTCGGCTGGTTTTGAGCCGATGCGAGCCGATACAATAGGCGGCGTCTTGATAAACAGAAAAATAATCGACGGCGGTGCGGCGTCGGCTTTGAGCCGGTCGACTTGTTTCTTTGGACCTAAAGGCAGAATTACCCGACTGTAAATTTAGAACTGTAAAGGCTCAACTATAATGTGAATAAGCGAACTTAAGCAACTGTGCGGTTACATATAAAATGTATGTGGCAAACTATAATGTAGTTATTGAACTTTTCGTCAAGTTTCGTCAAATTTCATTTGCTTAAGCTAAGTGCCAAACTGAACGCATATTCCGTACGGAAAACACGGATTGTGTATTTTTTAAACCCAAGCAAACAGCATCAGAAAATATTCATCGATTTTAAATGTTTTTTTATTGTTTCTTATTTTAAACTCAGAAAATAAAGCAAGACTTTTATTTTCATTCTTTGTTTTACAATACACCTACAGACATGAGTTTATTTATGTATGTTCATTGTTGTACTTTTTAGTAGGAAAACAAATAAAACAAGTAATAAAGTGGAGGATATTATTATACGTGAATTTTTAATGGATTAGGATATTCCAACAAGTTAATTTGATTGAATTGCATTCATTTAGTAGTTATAAGAAACAAAATTACTAAAAAATTGTGAACAATACGTATATGTGCAGCTGTGGCTAAAGAATACTTAAGTACATTGAGGCCACCTAAAAGTCACATCTGAATTGTTTAAGTATTTGACAGACTTATCGTTAAATTCTGGCATTAGTTTAAGCCAGCTTATTCATATTATAGTTGGGCCTTAAATTAAAATGTGTCAGCTGATCGAAAATGTTGCATGAAAGGCTATGCAAATGCTTATCTGACTGAAATGTCACGCAAATGTAACGTCTGAACCTGCAGAAAGAAAATAGAATTTCATGACGAGCTTATGACAGTGAGAGACAGTGATGGGATGTGTGTATAATGAATGGGAGTGTGGCACAATAGCTGTATAGTGGTACTTTTGTTTCTTTTGGTAATTTAAGTTGCTAAATTTGTATACGTACATGGCATATTTAATAAATTTAGTTTTCTAACAGTTTTTTCTTTATAAAATGTAACCAGAGATTGCCAATCGTATGCGTTTGTTTTTTGTTAATATATATGCATACATATATACTTATATGTATTTATATACGTATGAATATGTAAAATATACATATGTGCATACAAACATACACACAAGCATACAAAAAACTATGTTTGTTTAATAATTATTAAATTCGTGAAATTCATTTTGATTGAAATGTATATGTACTTATGTGAGCATGCATACGTATGCATTAGAGCTTATAAGCAGGGACGACATAACGGTTATAAGAGAAATGACAAAAAGGTTATATTTAACCATTAAAATTTATAAATTCAAATAATGGTTATAATCAACGATTATCGTAAGATATATTTCATTTTGGTTATTGTAACCAATTAAAGTGGAAAATAATTTTTTTTGGTTACAAATAACTATTATAGCAAGCAAAAAATGTTTTTGGTTACCAATAACTATTATCCAAAGAATTTTAATTTTTTGGTTATTGCTACGTAAAATACGGTAATGTAGATGTAGATGCAAAATAATATTTGGTATGAAAATGCAAAATTATGAGAAAATTATTCAACGCCTTCTATCTGTATCCGAATATTGTTTCAGAATTTTTGTAATTTTTGCAATATGTGAAACAAAATTTTTCTAGCCTTTTTAAAATTTTAAGGCTAAGGATTTATTTGAAAATTTTAGTAAGTCTTGCGAATCAGGAAATTTTTAATAAAACTTATTGCTTGTGTGTAATTTTAACAAAGTAGGGGTGACTCAACCCATTTACGTTATTGTCTGATAAATTTTTTTACAGGTTTTGCCCTCTATAGTTCTGCCGACTTTTAATTAATATCACACTTTGCTATAATTTTGATGTTAGCAAATTATTGTTGAATTTTTCCTTATAATTTTAACTTAACAATTTTAGGGCTTGTTTGCAATTTTGCAGGTTGTCGCAAATTTTCGCTATAAAAGTGATTTTAAGCCAAATCTAGCCATTTTACAATTTTACCGATTTTTAATCCATCTATCTATTTGATGTTAGCAATTTGTTGCCAATTTTTATAATAATTGCAATTTTTCTTATTTTTTTTAATTTCTGATATCTTTAGGTCTTTCTAAGTAATTTTAGGGCTTGTTTGCAATTTTGCAATTTATCGCGAATTTTCTTTAATATCGCAGTAAAAGTGATTGTTCCTAATTAATTTTTTTTCAGTTTTAACTATTTTTAGTAACTATCAGACTTTGATATCCTTTTGATGGTACCGTTTTTACGAATTTTCGAAATTTTGGCGAATTTTTAAAAGTTTTTTGCATTCTGTTTAATTTTAGCGCTTAAAAATAAATTTAAGGTTTTTTCCAATCAAAATATTATTCGCGACTTTTCGCAATTTTTTGCACATGATATTTTATTTGATTCTTAAAATCTACTCAGTGTTTGTTTACAGTTTTTGCGGTTTTGGAAATTTTTTACAGATATTTATATATTTGCAAGTTTTCGCGATTTACATATGTATATGTACATATGTATGTTGTAAGCCTATTCTCGAGTTATTGACTTTTTTGCGGTCTATATAATCAGTTTTGGGAGATATTTTCCAATATTTTAATCCCTTGCGAATTAGTATATTTTTTGCAATATATAATGTTTTTAGCATAAATTTGCCAAAGAAAAACGCCACGTATTTAAACATAATTGGACATTTTGTCGAAAAGAAAAGTAAAAAACAAAATAATTAGTTTAAATACCTCAATATTTATATTTATGAATTTATAAATATTTCTTATAAAACTGTCCGTTTTGCCATTTTTGCAAAAGATATTTAAATTTCTTGTCCTGCATACAACTTACAAATGCATCTTTTAAATCCTAAATATCGTATTTTAGGCAGCAACAACACATAGGCATGTCATAGGCGGTTGTCAATTGGCCATCTCTGCATGACTTTTTTAAATTGACTACTTTTTTATTTTTATTTTTTATTTATTTATTTGCATTTAATAATATTCTTTGTATTTACATTTGACTTATAAGGTTTTAAGAGTTTAGGGACGATGTTCCTTTTCTACTTAGAAATTTATTTATAATGTTAATATTTTTATTTTATTTAACTTAATATATGTATATAGTGGAAGAAAAAATTTACAAAACCTTTATGAAGCAGGGGTATAAGATAAAAGAATTGGAGTGGAGTATTACGTTAAAATTATGCTGATATTAAATCATTAATATGTGTGTATTGGGAAAGTTCACATCTTCTTGTAAAATTTTGTGTCAATCCATTTATTTTATCATTTACTAAATCCACATCTGCAAGAGAGTGTAATCGTCTGGTGGAATAATGCCACGGTAGCTTAAATATCATCTTTAGTAGTTTGTTTTGGGCTATTTGTAATTTTTTACGATGACTATTTGCGGAAGTGGACCATACTGGAGCACAGTAGAACATTATGGGATGCAGAATTGATTTCAATATTAGTTTTTTGTTATCAGTGTTAAGATCCGAATTTCTGTTAATTAGTGGGTATAGTAACCGTGTTGTTTTATTTATTTTGTCAATTAAGTAGGGTATGTGATCGTTGAAATTTAATTTAGGATCAAGTATAACTCCTAGATATTTGACCGTGTTTTCCCATGAAATATCATGATTCATAAATCTTAACGGTTGCTGGGGGAGAAAACATTCTTTTCTTTTCCTTGAAAAGTAAATGGCTTGAGTTTTTTCTGGGTTTAATAATATGTTCCATTTGTTGAAATATTTGTTTAATTTGGTTAAGGCAGTTTGTAGGTTTGTAATTACATTTGTAGCATATATATCGGAGCTAAGTATCGATGTGTCGTCGGCAAAAATTGTTGTATTACAATTTATGAATATTGGTATATCTGAAGTAAAAATATTGTATAATATGGGGGAAAGGCATGACCCTTGAGGACAACCCGCCGTAATATTTATTTGTTGAGAGCATACAGTGCATAGATATACTTTAAAAGATCTGTTTTCTAAAAAACTTTAGATTATTTTAATAATTTCGTTAGGAAAGTTTAGATTCTTCATTTTATAAATGAGTCCGTCGTGCCAAACAGAATCAAAAGCGGCCTTTATATCCAGCAGAACCATGCCTGTTGATTTATCATTTCCGAAATTGTTTTTAACTAATTTTCTTATTTTTAGCAGTGGTTGACACGTGTTATGTTCAGTCCTAAATCCGTATTTTTGTATTGGAAGAATATTGTTTGACTCTAGAAATAGATTAAGTTTTTCTTTTATTACTTTTTCATATATTTTACTTATTGAAGAGAGCAAGCTGATAGGTCTATATGAAAGGGGTGAGCTATCAGGTTTGTTTGGTTTTGGTATTGCAATTGTTTTTGACAATTTCCATGAGTTTGGAAAGTAGCATAGTTTCAGACATCCATTTATTATAGAGGTCAGGAAGGTTATAGCTTTCTTTGGTAGGTTTTTCAAGCATATATTGTTGATTTCTTCCAACCCTGTAGATTTTTTGTGTTTCAATTTTTGTATAATCTCTGAAGTTTTTGCTTGTGTTATAAATCAAGAGTTTTGGGAGAACGTGTTTAGTGAACGAACCATGTTTGCTGTACTTTCAACTTCTGAAATAGTTTCTAAATCGCTGAGATTAGTAGAAATACAATGATTCATTTTGAAATTATGAGCCAGGATTTCACACTTTTCTTGCTGGGTGTAATACATTATGTTATTTTGTTTTAATATTGGTATATTTTTATGTTTCTTCTTTAGTACTTTTGAAATTTTCCAAAAAGGAGGAAGAAGATTTTTCCAATGTTGAGAGCATATTGTTCCAGGATATATTTTTAAAATGTTTTAATTCCTTTGCGATTTCATTGTTTAATATAGACATTTGTTGGTGATCCATAACATTTCTATAGCGTTTCCAATTTCGTCTGTAGGCATTTCTCAATTGTATTTTTATTTTAATGCTGTTGGGTAAAGTTATCGAATTAGGTGCAATTCTGCATTTAGGTATACTATTTTCCATTGCCCCTTTTATATTTTCGTTAAATATATTTATCATGTCATCAATCCGATTTGTGTTATATATTGTATTAGCATCGTATGGTAGAGGTAGATTTCTATTTAAAAATTTAGCAAAACGGGTCCAGTTAGCCTTTTTGAAGTTATAGCTTAGTTTTTCTAATCTAACGCAACTTAGGTTGATATTTAAGCATTGAAATTATTATTATTTTTTTTCAACACAAACATTTGGCATTTGATTTCATGGCATGCTTCTTTTGATTTTTTTGTTATTTTCTTTTCATTTACTTATTTTGCTTTTATTTATTTCTTAAGTGTGCTTCTATTCAATATGTGTGGTTGATATCTGCATGAGATTTAAACCAATTTGTAGTCACTTGCAAAATAATTAATTTACAAGTTAGTGTTTTTTGTCAATTGATTATTTTATTTACTACAGGGTAATTAGCATGTATGTATGTGTGCACATAGAAGATTTTTTGTTTTTGTCGAAAACACATGACACGTTTTTAGACATTCTATAATCGTACAAACGTTTACATTTACATCGCATTTAAAATTTACCTTACATCTGCGATTTCTACAGTCGGGTAAGGGAGCCTTAAATCCTGTTTATTCCTTTTTTATTATTACTAGATATACAAACGGACGACACAATCGTATTCTAGAATCCAAATGTAAATAATTTTATTAAGATTCAAAGAAAATATGCATAATTAAATAGTACATGAAATTAAAAACAAACGAAATCCCTTTAACTAAGCTAATTGAATTTATTGAACTCTCTTCCTTTAAGTATTATGGCTTTCATACAATAACAAATAAGAGAAAAAATCAATCAATCAAAAACAATCTCATGAATTTGTTTCTTGTTTACTTGTAAGCTAATAAATGCGTGTGTAATATGCGTGCATGTAGTAGTAGCAACCTTAAACGCTTCTAGCTCCATCGATTTTAATAAAATATAGATTCTGCACATCTGTACCGAAAACCCTGTAAAACATTATAAATCTTTTTAAAATCCGTGCAGTAGTACCAGCGTAAAAGGGATTACAAAAAACATGTTTGCGTATTAATTATATAGATTTGCTGGGATTCTGCATAGCATAGAAAAAATTGCACTGAATTGTTGATTAATTTGAAATTCTTAATTAGGGAAGCGTTATTTTTTGATTAAATAATGCCGGTATAATATAGTGCTTATTTTGTTGATATTATGTACATATGTATGTAGGTAGGTATGTATGTATAATATACATTGTATATTAAAAACAAATAAGAAAACATTTTTGTTAAAATTAACAGGTTAAAACTTACCACATCACAAGGTATGTATGTCCCAAAATTTCACGTTCATAGTTAAAGATTAGTTAATTAACAATGTTGTTTCTTACATTAAAAAATGTAACTAAAAAACGAGCTTTTTAGTAATATTTATCACCACGAAACCAAAATGGAACCAACCCTTTTGCTGTCACTGATACATACTAGGGATGTAACGAATGTTCGCTTTAGCATTCGCAAATTATTCGCTTACTTTTGCTATTTGCATTCGCTTTTGCATTCGCTAAAATAAATGCGAATATTTCAAGCGAATACTTAACGCAAAAAAAATTTGTACTTTTACGAAAATAGTTTTACGACGAATTTTTTTACCCGTCATGAAAAAGATACAAATACTTAAAAATAACTGGGTTTTGAACCCCAACCACAGCGGTGTTTGCAACTATTTTTCAGGTTTTCAAAAAGAAAAGGCAGTGTTTGATTTGCGCGAAAATATTTTCAATTTAAGACTAGTCTGTTTAAACTTTTGACAAACGTTGAGCAACATTCATTACTTGGTACGAAAACTTTTAAATGCAAACACTATTAACTTGTTCTTGTTTATTGTAAATTCCATACGAAACAACCCAGCGGGAAAAAGGAGTACGGATGCCTTCTAAAAAGCCTCTGTACTCCTTCTTTTGGATATACAAGGCCTGTTCGCCCCATCCCATCTTCATATCTTTTTTACACACGTTGTCATTGCGAGGTAGGCCTTCCGTTCGCAATTTTTTGGAGATATTCTAAAAGGCCTTCCAGAGAATGGCTGTTAAACGGTCTTCCATAGAAGGGATATTAAATGACCTTTCATAGAATGGCTGTAAAAATGCCTTCAAATAAAGGTCATATTGAAAGGGGTTTAATAATGCTGGGACATGTATCTCAAAACTTACAAGTGTTGAAATGCAAGTCAAATAGTTGTGAAGATATACATACTACATACATATGTAAATATGTATATTTTATATGAATATAAAATATTTTCACAACTGTTGTACTTGTATTCCAGCAGTTATAAGTTTTGAGAAACAGGCCCGACGTATTCAATATACTCATCCATACATATAGTGTTTTGATGTACATTTTGTGATCAAAAGGATCGAACATATTCAAAGTAAACTTCTGAAAATAACAACCCATATATTATTTACATACATAATATTGATCGAACAAAACAACTGTCTTATTAAACGTACAAAACTCAACTAAAATAATTTACGTTTTCTTTTGCTTAATTGTTCTGTATTTGGCATTTGTATATGGAATTTTGTTTTTTATAAAGGCATTTGAATTATTTTACTTTGGCTTTGACAAAAAAAGCAAAACAAAATACTTTACTCTTTCTGTTCTCCTTTCTTCTGGAAGGGGATGTGGAATGTGTATCCCATCTTTAATAGCCGAAGTCTTCTATAAGGCCTTCTTCAGAAGTTACATAATAATGTTAACTGGCTCAAAAACATGAATTCGTTTACTGTTGTTCTGGCAAAAAAAGAAAACAAAGTGTTACTCCTTCCATTCTCCCTTCTCATAGATGGGAATGTGAAATGTGTACTTCATATTTTATGCCGAAAAGTCTAGGCCTTCTATAAGGCATTCTTTAGCAGTGTGATAAGAATGGTAATGAAATCGAAAAAATTCCTGAGAAGGTCTTAAAAAGGCCTGAACTAAGAAGGTCTTCTCATATTATGACAAATTAAAATGTTGAAGATACATACATACATATCGAGCCTTGAGCGCAACATTATCGTAAGCGACATCCGGTCGAATTTTTTTATTTGAGAAATTAAGATTTCATGACACAGCTCAAAATTCGAAATTGTCAAAATATCAAAATTGCTTATAGTTTCAAAAATATGTCCGCTGAGATTTTATCGTAAGTAAATGTTTACATTAAAAAAAATAATAAAAATTATCGTAAGCGACACATTTATTGTAATATGCATATTAACCTCTAAAATGAGATATTTTCTTAGCTAATTTAGGGTTGCTGAACACGAATATGACATTCATTTATTTTTCTTAAAAAGCGTTTTCGAGATATTCGCGAAAAACGTGTTTTTTTAGTTTGCAAGGATATTTCCAAAAATCTTGGGAAGTGTTTATTAAAATTTGGAAAATGGTGTTGCAAATATATATATTCTTCATTTATCAGCCCATATTTTTAATGTGTTCATCGGATAAAAATTCATTGAGTTACGGCCGTTTAGATTTAAAAATATTTCAAGTTTTGGAGTTTTTTTTAAATTCAATATTTTGAGTTGCACCGTTAGGCCAAAAAAAATTCTAAAATGTATCTTAAACCTGTATTTTAAATAAAATCATGTAGCCAACTCAGTAAGCGTAAAATTGTTATCATCGGACAAAAAAGTAAAAAGTTACGACATATGTATTTACTGAATATACCGATTTTGAATTTTCACTAAAAATTTTATTTTTTTATATCTAAAGGGCCGTAACACAGTCAATTTTTATCAGATCAATACAAAATAAATATGAAGATTTTTAGAATTATCCTTGCAAACTGCAAAACAAATTCATTTTTGTGAATATCTCGAAAACGCATTTCAAAAAAATTAATAAGGACTTAATTCGTTTGTAGCAGCCCCAATTTAGTTTAAAAAAAAATTAATTTTAGAGGTTGATTTTTTTGTGGCATTCAGCTTTAAAATCTTCTCACCAACAAACATTAACCGTCTCATAATTTATTTTCCTCAAGATATTTAAAAACAAAAAAAAAGGCAAATGAAATATTTGCGAGATATATAAAAATATAAATACGAAATCACGTAACAAATTAAAAGATTCCGATATTTACAAGAACCACTAAATACCTAACATAATTATTAATAAAACACTTTATAATATTTAAATAATACTGTTTATTATAATACCTATTTATTACCAAAATAATATTGTTGTTTTTGCTTTTGGTAACGTAAATGTAATCAGATTTAACAAAAAAAAAAAAAACAAAATGTACCAATTTCTTTTTCTATTAGATACAAAAAAACACAAAAAGAAAAATATCGTAAGCGACAAAATTTTTTAAATTCCACCATTAATATGAAAAAAAAAATTATCGTAAGCGCCATAACTAGTGCCAATGAAAATACAAAATTCTTTTTGCTCCCAATCAGTGGAAAGGACAAAATTAAAACAAACTGCATTAAAACATTTTCAATTTATCCATACATTTGGAAATAATCGAAAAAAACTTTCTCCTGTAAAGTTTGGTTATTGTCGCTTACGATAATGTTGCGCTCAAGGATCGATATGTTTCATATGATGAACTACTACTTCTGCAAGATTTTTTCATGAACAAGTCATTCCAACTTTTCTTAATTTGTATCTTGGCAGCATTTCACATGAATGTTGAACAAAGTAACAGACTTTAGGGCCAAAGTACAATTGCCTAACATTTTGTAAACTAATTTTTAATTATCTATACTCATTTTATTATTTCATATATCTTAGATTTAAAAATTTGAATTTTTAATAAATTAATATATGTATGTATATTAACTCAATTCAAGACTAAATTTAAATAAAATGATATATGTAGTACATCCATGTATACAACACAACTCATGTTCTTATAGGTAAAAATTTATTTTCATGTGATTTTTGAGCGTATTGCAATATTTGCATTCGCTTTGGCAAAAATGAAAATGTGTTATTCGCTTTCGCATTCGCTAAACTGGTATTCGTTACCCCCTAATAAATTCATATGTATGTATGTACCAGTGAACTGTATGAGTTGATTCACTTGTGCTGTCCACTCACTTTTACAATGCATTTGTATTGTTCTTTATCATCAGTATGTACTAATGATATTGCTTGCACTGTTGCCTCTCTAACAACTGACTGTATTTAACTCACTCTCTTTTTTTTGGTGCTGTTAGTAAAAATCAATAAAAATTCTTACTGTTGTTTGATTGTTTTGTATATCAATCAAATAACTCACAAAAGCATGTTAACAAGATGCAGTCTTAAGTTAATAAAAAGTGGCGTATTAATTAATAGTTTTTCTCGTATTAAAAACTGTATTCGTCAAAAGGGGTTTTAAGAAGTATTCAAAACAATCATACTGATTCATTGCTTTAGTGAATCATATGAATGAATAGAGATTGCAAGCAGTGGCATGCATTTATTAACAACAGTCTCATTGATATAAATCATGCAATAGCATCATTCATTATTTAAATGTTAAGTGCAAGCCCAATATTAATTTTAGAAAATGCAATATTATGCCGTTTGATTCCCAATCATGCAGATCACTACTACATAGTGCAGATTAGGGTTGTGCCCAAAAAGAACGAACTAGTTCAATTGAACTATTCCCATAAGTGAACGATGTGAACTATTTCAGACTAGTTGTTCCTTTTTGTCTTTGTTGTTCTTTTAGTCTTTCTTGTTATTTTGGTCTTTCTTGTTCTCTTGGTCTTTCTTGTTATTTTGGTCTTTCTTGTTCGTTCGATCATTTTTGGTCTTTGTTTTGTTTTTTATCTTATTCTCTGTTCCTGACCAATACACATGCAAAAGATTTAAAGTAAAATATAGTTTCTCGTTTGCATACTGTTAAAAAGATACAAATGTAGTGTGCCTATTAAATTATTTAGCACAATAATCAAAACAAACAAAAGAAAATGTATACATAGGTACTTAGTGAAATATACAAGGGAGTTTTGCAAAATTAATAGAAATAATTTGTAGTATTGAACTAAAAAACAGATTGGGAAAATTATTGTCAAGATTAAAAAAGTAATTATAATTTTTTTAAGCTGATTACGGATTTCATTTTAAAAATTTCAAAATATTAATTTTTACCTTTTACTTACTAAAAGCATACAACAAATAACACTACAAAGCACAAATGAAAATATGTACGTCTAAGCAGGAAAATTTTTACTCAATTAAAAGAAATAATTTGTTGTGTTGAATATATATACATCAGTATTAAAAAAGTGATTAAAATTTGTTTTCAAATGATCAAACTTCATTTAAAGCATTTTCAATAAAAAAATTTACTTAAATAAAGTTATTAAGAATGAAATGAAATTAATTTAGAATATTAACACACGAATAAAAAATTGAAGAGGATTCAATAACTGTAGGTATAATCTCTGTTTTGTTTTTCACTGAACAACTGAACGAAAAGAACGAACTAGTTCTTTTTTTTTGTTGGGAACAAAAAGGAACAATCCGCAAAAGGAACAACTATGCCCAACTATAGTGCAGATACTACATCATGGTTGCCCACGGAGAGAAAACCGAGAGTAATGTATACCAGAGATCAGCAATGAATCGTGTTTTTACTATTCATACTGACTCATGAAATTTTAAATATAAATGCGTAGAAATCGTTTAAACTCAACTACTCTGATGTACGCACACTCTCAATGACATTCATTTATAAATAAGTTGAAATAAATATGAATGCGACGTTGACATTCATATTGATACCACACTCACAATTACAAAGCACCTCAGTTTGTTTTCTAATTTCAGGAAAGTACTTATACTACTCGCATTGATTTAATTCATGTATGTGTGTTTATTTGAAAGTTTAGTCACTAAGCAGTTGCAAGTAGTATACAATAGTAGTAAATAGGGTTTCTTTTTAATTCCAGCAAAAAAAAAACAAAAACAAGCAACCGAGAAACAAACACACACCCTCATAATGAGAACTGTAATGTTCGTAAGCGAAGTTCGTATTATGAGCAGAGAAACAAGCCGAGGAAAAGAAGTCGGCGGCTGCGACTGGATAGTTTTGAGATCGGATGCGGCGCGCCGGCAAAATTTTCGGCGGCTCAGCTTTTTAGAGCTGTGATTGGTACGAGTACCAGCGTTGTCAACTTGGTGCGTTTCGCACCTACTTGGGTGCTTTTTGAAATCGTTTGTGCAAAAAATTCCCTAGTTGGTGCGTGGTGCGCTTATTTTAAATTTTTGTGCGTTTTTCAATTTTTGGTGGCACCAACGCAATTTGAATACAACAGTGGGTTAAAACTTCTTGTTGTGAAACTTTTACCAACTTCCTGATAGTAATAATTATTATTATTATTAATCATATTAATAGTAATGATGTTTACAAAACACCACACTTAGAAATGAAATCTTTTTTATGACCCTATGATAACAATAATGATGAAAATATTAGCTTTCTTTGGAATAATTAATTTTTGATCTCTGATCAATAATTGTATACACAACAATCATTTCTCATATTTCGTTTCATTAAACATTTACGTTATAAAACTGATGTTAATAACAAAGCAATTTTTAATTTAAAAACATATTTATACGTTCTATAAAAATAAAATGTAAAGGTATTCACGTCAACTCTTGCAACTGTGCAAAAAAGCATAATTGCACTCTCTGACGTGAGCAACCCGTTTTGTTTTGTTGTCTATAAAGCAACACAATATGTGCAAAGATATATTGTACTCTTATGTTTCTTAATTGTTAAAAGAGTTTGGTTAAATGCTGAAACAAAGTGTTGGAACTTTGCTGATTAATTTTGTAATTAATTCACTAATAAAAATATCAAAATTAATATTGGTTTTATCTAACAAAATTCTAATAACAATTTAAGCCATACATACGTCTTTTGAATATAGCAAAATTATGTATTTGTGATCTTAAAATCAATTTTAAGGATTTCTTTACAATTTCTAGCTAAGAATTTAAAAAAACTATAATTTTTCAATTACTTTATTTGTGCCGAAAACATCTTCAACCACTTGTTTTTTTTCATTTAAAAGAAATACATTTAGATATTTTTGCGTTGTAATTTGATGTATGGTTGATTTTTTAAGTACTTTTTGCACATTTTTTTGGATTGGAAATGCCATAAAAAGTTGCAAAACTTTGCGAAATTTACCCTGATAATCTTGCACTTACTCAGACCCTGACAATTTTGCATCATTTGTGCAAAATAATTTTCTATGTGGTTGTTATATTTTTTAAAAATTTTGCAATTTTGCTTTTTCGCACCAGTGCAACTTTTAACATGAATACCTTTAGTGTGTGTGTGTGTGTGTCTAAAAATGCGTAAAGGAAGCCAAAAAATTCAAGAAGTTGTTATTTACAAAATGCACAATTGCACAGCATAAGTTTACGAGTGAAAATTATTGGGCAAATTTAACAGATTAGTGTAAGTAAATTCCCACAAAATTTTTGACATTTTAATTACGAGAGTGTACAAATGCACAATTGCACAGTTTGCGAGACTTTTGGACATTCTCATGAAAACTCTTAATATTTTACTTCTTATGAAAAATTAATTGAATAAACATTTTAAAATAAAAAAGAAATTCTAAGCTTGGTGAGTTTTTTGTAAATGGCGATCAAGGCATATCAAACAGGTACACGTATCAGGCATATTGCTCATCCGCTGATTTTTTGTTTACAAGTTTATAACGAAGAATTCATTTGACAATTACATTTGTGCCTTGTTTGATGCATACAATTTTTTGACAATTACCTTGTAAAGCTATATGAGAAGCAGAGAGTTGCCAGATAGTTTTGCCTAATGCGTGTACCTGTATTAAATGTGCCTTGATGGCGGGTTTTTTTCTCCATCTTGGTGCGTTTTGAAATTTCAAAGTTGACAACGCTGACGAGTACCCACATAATACATTTGCGTTATGTAAAAGAAATTATGTTCAACTCTGCGATACTTCTTCGTTTGGAAAAGGCTGGCGGCGCAATTTGAGCCGGTGCCAGAAGCTTATATAGGCGGTTGGTTTTGAGCCGATGCAATCCGACTACATCGGCGGAGGCTGAATGGTCCAAAAAGCAACCGGCGGCGGCGCGCCTTCGGCTCAAAATCGGCTGGCTTGGTCCTCTGATTGAGTCATACTTATTTATTTTGCATCGTCCATAGGCATTGAGCTAAGGAGAGTCTAAATCAAAGATGCCCAGTAGTGGCTGATATCAGCAAATTAAACTCACATGTATTATTACGCTCTTTTGTTTGATCGTCAATCAACCAATAGGAAATCAGCATGTTGAGTGGGAGAGACAAACTACACTTGCAGAACTTCTGTGTCTTATTTTACATGTTAATCGTCATCGAGACTGCTGTCAGTGAACACATAAATTGAAATTATTGCGATATATTAATGATGTCAGCCGAAAAGTATTTTATGTTACAAAATGCTTTTGATGACATGCAATGTCTTATTTGTCATAAGACATTTAAAAAAACTAAGAAATATAATTTAAAAAAACATTTTGAAGATGTTCACAAAGACATGAATTATTTGCAGGGGGAAGAAAAAGAAAAACAATTTAAAATTTATAAGAAAATTTTTATTGAAAAGTTGAAGGAATGGGTAAATCAATCTAAAGAAAATGATGAAGATATGGTGGAAGAGAATTTAAAAATGGGTTTATCTAACTTAATAAGTTTAGATATTGTAAAAAAGGGAAGGCCATTTTCAGATGGGCCATTTGTCAAAAATATATTGAGTAAAGTTTTTGAAAAACTTCATTATAAAACTAATTTTATTGAAAAATTACCTTTGTCCCGCAATAGTATAACCCGGCGTTGTCTTTATTTGGGTGCTATTGTGGAATCGGCATTAAGGGAAAAATTAAAAAATTGCGAATTTTTTTCATTCTGTATTGATGAGAGCACCGATATTAATGACCTTTGTCAACTTGTAATCTGCATTCGATGCGTTGATTTAGATTACAATGTTTTCGAGTCAATATATTCTGTTGAAACATTTTATGGCAATGTAACCGGCAAATTATTGTTCGATGTCGTCAACGAAAAACTTCTTTCCGTTGTTGATTCTAACAAATTAGCCGGAGTTTGTACGGATGGTGCAAACACTATGACAGGCAAACGTGATGGATTTGTAGGGCAGATGAAACAAAATGAAATTGAGGTTTATACCTTGCATGGTACCTTGGATGGTACAATATATCCCCAAAATAAAGAAGCTTTCATTGAAGTGTTTATCTTTATTTCCCTCAACGTATCTTTGCGAACAAATATTTTCAGATTTGAATTATATTTGCTCAAAAACACGCAATAAGCTGAATTCTTCTAGTTTGAGAAATATACTTTTATTGCGTAACTGTAATAAGAGTATCAACATAGAAGATTTCATTACTTTTTAATTGCAAATTGAACAATGATTAATTGAGGGGAAATTTATAAACACTTCGAAGAATCTTTTTATTTCGAAATATTTGATACTATCTAGATATTTATTAAAAAAACTCAATGAAAATGTCATTTTTATAAAATAATAAAATAAACCAAAATTGCAGAAAAATTCCCTTTAAAACACCAAAATAAAATGAATAGCAAATTGTTTTCTTCCAGTGTTATTTTTTTACTCTCACCAATACTACTACATTGGGCATCTATGGTCTAAATCAACAACGTCATAAATGTTACTATGTATGAGTTCGATGTTCACTTCAAACTTTCAAGTGATTCGCTTCATATACAACATTGCAACAAATATGAGTGCGCCATGCGTACAAGAAATTATAAGTCATGATTGACTCTATTCACACATTGCAGTTCTCTGATGTATACGCGTGTGTATTCAGATTCATTTGTATAAAAGGCCGATTGATGTTTGGCACTCCGGTGCCAGTTGTTCTCTTAGTGGCCAGCTATGTACTACATACACATGTATGTACACGAATCCACCTTGGATGGCAATTACATATATTTGCAGTGTTTGCACACTGCATTAATCAAATTACCTGACCAGTTATGAATTGAAGGGTGTTTACAATTTTGAAATCATCATTTATTTATTATGAGTTATTGTTTTTCTAACTAATTTCTTCAAGAGAATTTCTGTTATATACACATGCAAATGTACGCACAAACATAATAATAATAGAATAAAGAAAAATGAAAACAAAAACTAAAGCCCATTTCATGTACAAACGCAAAGCACACCAGGAAAAAGAAATAATTAAACAAAAAATGATTTACAATTCGACAAAAAACTTCTTAATAAAATGTAATTTATACATACATATGTATGTATATGACAAATTATTAATAAACTCATTGAACATTTTAAGGCATTTATTAATTTTTGGCTTTCTATTAACTTCAAAACTTTTTTTCATAGCATTTTTCTAAACATACTGTTTTTTGATTTTTCTTGTTCCACTCGTTTTAATATGTATATTTTTAAATTATCTTTTTACATCATTCAATCATTATTTTTAATTTTTCATTATTATTTTCTTTAAATATTGATAGTTGAAATTAGGTTATCTCTGGATATTCCAATTAATTATAGAAATATTATTTATAAAAAACATAACCAGCCGCGTTATACACACAAACTTTGATATGAACACAAATTTGACAGAAATCAAAACGAAAGGAAGAATTAAAAAACAATAAAACTGTTCTCTCTATTGGACAAGGTTGCTTTTTTCAGTAGTATTCTTTAACCTGAACGCCCTGTCTCGACCAGGGCTGTCAGACTTCTTTGGCGACCATATATTTGGCTTGGCGCAATGGCGATTTTTTTTGGCGATTAATACATTTGTTGGCGATTTGTATAGCTATTTTTAACAAACTCGAACTTCAATATTTTTGTAATTCAGAAATTAGTTTGTTGAACGAGAAGTTGGAAATATATAAATCCTACCAAATCTCGTCTGTAGGAATTTAAAAAAAATTTGATTTTTATGATTTTTCTTATATTAATTACAGTAATTTGCAAGAAATAATTCTTGGCGATTTTATAGCTAGTTTTGGCGATTTTCTTCTAAATTTGTATACGATTATTTTATAAAAATTTATATTACAAAGTGTTATATAAAAACAAATTTATTATCAAATATATAAAGAAAAACTACATAATCAGGGCAATTACGTTAAAAAATTCCTCGGGGAATTTTTGCCTTTTTTAATTAGAATTTTTTGTTTTCCCTATCACTTGCTACAACTTGGAATTGTTCCCTGGAACGTAATTGCCCTGAATACTGATTTTGGCGATTTTTAAAATCAATTTGGCGAAATAAGTCAGAAAAAATCTGACAACCCTGGTCTCGACTACTACTGGTCCACACGAGCAGTAATCTTTGCAACTATTGCTCTGGCAATTGTCAAATTCGATTGCAGTACAAGATGTTAGCGTGTAGACCGTACGAATATGAATTCTAATATATATTCAACGACAAATGTTAAAATACATTGCTGAGCAATAGTCTCTTAAGATAGAGGTTCATAGCTCGCTTTTTGCACGTTACGCTTTCTATGCATCTGTCCAAAAAGTAGAATCAATGTAATAGTATGTGACATGTTACATTGCAAAAGCGCAGAACGCGTAGACGCATTAAAAGCAAAAAGTAGATCTACTTTCTACTTTTGTACGCGTTACAAGCACCATGAAAGAAAGTCAGCTGTTGTTGAAAGCTAAAGACGTTATATAATGGCGCATGAAAAGCAGTGCATGTAACTCAACGCGAACAAAGTATAGAATGAAACTAGAAGTTGAAACGTGTATAAAGCATAACGCGCAAAAAGCGAATTATGGACCCCTACCTTTAACACATCGTCGGTTTGTTTCTGTTTGTTCTGATGTATGGGACATTTTCAATAAAATTGAGTTATTGATTGATTGTATATGAATTATTTGTCCTCCTTCCAAATTCGTTATCAGTTTTCCGATATCTTGAATATATCTAGAGATATAGAGGTGAAAATTTGCATCATTTCCACAATTCTTGAACATTGTAAAGTCTGTTTACGGCAATAGAAAATTTTTTTCATATGTGGCACATTTCTCAAGTAAAAATATTAACATTGTTATTCAAGTCTGTTATAATGTATATCAATGCATATTCTACTCAAAGAACGTAAATCAAAGCAAAGTACAATAATTTTACTATTGTGAATGAAATTAATTGATATTAATTTTTAATTAATACAATTTCTTTTATTAAATATAATCATTGTCTTTTATTTCTTCCTTTGTTTTAAAACTGATAAAACTGATATTTTCCCCTTTTACATATACTTAAATATATACAATAATTTAAACCACTTGAGCAAATAGTGAACAATAATGTTGTTATGAATTTGGAATGCCTTGCCAAAGATTTTTCTAATTTTTCCTAAGTCCTAATAACTTTTCATGTTGGATGTAAACAGTTTATCAACTTTAAGTTTGAATAAAAAACATTATTATTATTAAACAAAAAAATCTATCGTGTATTTTTATGAAACAAATAGATTTTCTCGAAAACACATTTTTGTCAAATATATCAAAACAGAAACAAGCCGACGAATTGCTGACAAATTGAAATACAATTTTTTTTAACAAAACAATAAGAACAAGTACTCAAACAGATAAAATAAATAGAATTTTAATTTACAATAAACAAATCATCCAATAAAGAATAATATAAGCAAGTATATGCATAAGAAAAATATATATTTGAATGTACGTGTTCGCCACATATAGATACATTGTTGAACACAAGCAATTTGACGTCGTCATTCTGCCGACTTTATTGCTTGTGTTAAGAAACAGTGTTGTTAGACAATTTTTTCTAAAAATCGTCAAATTTTAAGAATAAAGTCGTCAAAAACGTCACAA